>VWZV01008057.1:50074-65451 GCA_013397155.1 Irena cyanogastra | reverse complement strand
CTGTACATGCTGTGTTCATAAACAGCAATGCCCGTTGCTTCTAAGAGGCATTTTATTAAGCATTATGTTTTGTTGCTTTAAAGGAACACTTACCTCAGTGAAATACATTGCTGTATTGTTACTGCAGCTTGCAGTCATGCCTCTGGTTGAAATTGTTCTACAGTCACACTGAGAGGACTCGGTTTTAATTAAATGAGAAGTTTGTAAAAAATCTTGAGCAGAAGTTTTCTAAATCTGGGTGTTTCTTTTTNTTTCTTTTTTTAAGTTTCTTCTTTTGTGGGTAAATCAGTTATAAATTTAAAGAGGAAGAAAGCATGTTCATTTTCCCATGATAAAAGAAATATCTTCTATTTTGCTAGCCCTTTCTTCCATCATATTTTTCTATGAAAAGCAAGGAATTAGGGTGCAGCTTTACAAAAACAGGTACTTGAAAGAGAACATGTATCCAGAGGAAGAATTAGACATCTGCCTGAAGTGTTCTTCTGTCCTCCAAAAGCTGGCCTGAACAGTGTCCTCCATCCTTTTCTGTTTCTAAGAGCATAATCTGTTACACAACTGACCTCTGAACACCTATGGGATGCTGAGAGTCACTGAGAACTTTAGTTTGCCAGGTCTGCATTTAGATATGTTCTTCTGCTCTCAGGCAGGCTGGATTCTTTCAAGCTGTCTAGAGGAGAATGAGGAAAAGCCTGACTTGGCTGCTGAGAAAGAGAGGGGGAGGGAGCACATGATGTGAGAATGAACAAGAACAAGGAGGGAAGAAAGATGGAAGTAGGTTTAAGCAATAACTTTACAAGCATATTTAGTGAATAGAACAAAGTTGTTTTGGGACACAGAATTAAAAGCTGGGCCCTTTAGTGTCAGCCATTTCTCTCCTCTTAGCAAATGAGAAATCCACAGGCAAAACTACTTAGCTATGAGGGCATTAGTGCACATGGAATGACAATGTGCTGCTCTCATTTACTGAACTTGATACAAGTTTTCAAGCACTTTGATTCAGAAGGTTATGATGATTCTATTTAGTTGAATCTGTATTGGTTTTGCTTGTCCGGATAGTTTTACAAGTTTTGTTTTTATATCAGAAACATTTTTAATGTTGGCATAGTATGCCTGTCTCTTACTGTTCTCTACAATATGGGTTCTATACTTGTACCATGTCTGTTTATAACCCATATTATTTCTTCTGTTTTGAGATCCATCATTTGTGTTGTGGCTGATTCTGAAGGGTTTTCAATCCCTTCAAGTCAGGCTGCGGTAGTAGAAATACTGTTTTTCATAGCAGCTTGGTCACACTCTCTTGCTCCGGGTTTATAGAAGAGGGTCTTTATGGGTAAAGGAGTTGTTTGTCCTTTAATTAGCTACTATGATTCTGAGTGCTCCTCTGAGGTATTTTATGTATCATGTTAGAGAGGTATGGTACTTTTGAATGAGCTTTTTTAAATGGTTATTATGTACTTTTCTCTTTATATGTTTTTCATCATGTTCATTACTTTTGTGTACACACTTTAAAAGCCTTAAATTCTATTGATGGGGAGCAGCAAAGGAAGTTTGTCTTTTATTATAATTTTAATTTCCTCAATGCTATTTAGGAAGGGATTATTTTTATTTTTTTTTTTTTATATTTTAAAATTAAGTCTAAAAGGATTGGTTTGTTTTATCTAGCAATTTCACGTGAGTGTTCATCTGGAACCGAGACAACATATTTAGTGTTCCCATCCTTTTTTTTAACCATGCATTTTAGTGTGGATATCATTTTTTCCCATGAATTCTGCTAAAAAAAAACATACTGAAAGGTCTATGCTGCTTGATAAATCAAAATTAGACAAGGGAAACACATATGACTTAATTATGTTGACTCTCAAAATTCTGCTGGGTGAAGAAATCTAGCTTATGAAGAATTTAAATGTCTTTCTAGGGCACTGGCCCTTAACTGTGATGCCCCACTGGATGATAAAAATGGAGCAGAGTCTAAGAATTGGAGAGCTGGTAAGCCAGTCCGAGTAGTACGCAGTTCAAAAGGACGACAGATCAGCAAATATGCCCCAGAGGAAGGCAACAGATATGATGGCATTTACAAGGTATTCTGATTTCTACAACATAAAATTTCTCTTAATCTGTTTTAAAAAGCCTCATATGTGTAAATCTGCAAATTCTTCATTATTACTTGAAAGAAATAGTTCTTTTTTTCTTTACTAGAGCTCTTTAGCTTTAGTTTATTCTGCAAAGTGAACCAAAATGAAATTATTCACAGCAGTGATAATACAACATAATCTGTAATAGGATATATAACATCGAATATGTAAGTTGCTTTGTGTGTGCTTATTGAGTTAAATTCATCCTTAAAACCAGATTATTTCATTATTTCTTCAATCCTTCCAGCTGCATCCTAGCCTTTTGTTTGTTTAAAGACTTCTTAGTTTCTGAAACAAAGGAGTATGCCTTTTAAGACTACTGTATTTATAAGAAATAAAAAAAATCCACAGCTGAGGGAAGAACTTCTGTATATAATAATAATAATGTATAAATCAGTCTTGGCACTTCTTGAACAATTAAAGTATGACGATGAGCATGTGTTTTACTCGTGATAAAAATAGTGGCAGTAATTTTGTATTGTTCTTTAGGTGGTGAAATACTGGCCAGAAATTGGAAAATGTGGATTTTTAGTTTGGCGCTATCTTCTGAGGAGAGATGATGTTGAGCCTGCACCTTGGACTTCAGAAGGAATGGAGCGGTCAAAGAAACTCGGTCTAAGCGTACAGGTTGGCATCAGGACTTGGACAGTTGTTTTTATTCTTAATTCTAGGAAACCAATTCCAGAGAAAGAAATCAGTAAAATTAAAAGCTCAGTTTTTTCCTTGTACTTCGCTGTGGCAGGTTTTGATACTAAAAACTACTACAGATTATATGCAAATTGAAAGAATCCTGTAATAGTGACACAGCAGAAGGAACTGCGAATGAATCTTTCTGCCCTAGCAGTAAACTAGTTTGTCTATATGGATTGGAAAATCAGAATTTGTGTCCAGTTTTATGATTCTTAGGGTGGAACAAATTTTTCTACTGGTGACTAGAGTCTGTCTGAGAAACTGAAAAAACAGTGCATTTTTATGTTTTTTTCTCCTCATGTGACTGAGTAGTTTGTATAAGTAGTGTATTTTAGGCACAGATATAGGCTGATCCATGAAAATTTTGGCATTCCAGAATCCATGAAAGATGGAAAGAAGGAAAGAATTAATATCTGTTCTATGGTACATTGCATTTTACAGCATACCTTCATCTCCCTGATTTATACAGTTTGTAAGCACACAGGTACAGATATACTGTTTAATACAGCTGAGTATGGATTAGGTTCTTTGACTGGACTGTACTTTCTTAATGACAGGAACTAATTTAAATGTTTTCTCTATCATATAGGATTTTAAAATTTTTTGGTAATTATTTTACTATGTAGTCATACGGATCTAAAGTCTTTTAGAAGTTATTCCTTTTGGTATTTGGTTATTCCTGTATGACAGTGATGCTTGTTTTAAATCTGTGCTTTTTAATTTTAGTATCCAGAAGGTTATTTGGAAGCCATGGCTAGTAAGGAGAAGAAAGAAAAGGTTAAAAAGCAAACTGTGAAACAGGAGCCAACCAGCCAAAGTAATGGAAACCAGAAAAGGACAATTGATGATGGTATTTCTTTTTTACTTTTTTAGCATTCATCAGCAAAGTCTGTCATGTTACAATTGCAATGAACTAAGACATGAAATCTTTGTGGAAGTGCGAAGCTGTTTGTGGTGGTTTTATATCAGAGGCACTCACGGTAGTGACTTTCTAAGAGAAGCTGCTACTAGTTTCCTCCATGTCTGACAAAAAAGACCAATCAGTGATTAGTGTTGAGAATTAATTATCTGTTAAACCACTGAGAAAACTGTCCACGCCTCTGTGAAGACACGTATTAAAGACGAAAAAGCCCAGGAGGGTCTCTTTCCCTTCCGGCCGGCAAACAAGTAACAGACCGGCCCGGCCCCTGTGGGGGCCGGGCTGGGCCGGGCGGGCCCTGCCGCGGGGCCGGGCTCCTCCCTGGGGAGCCCGCCGGGCCCCATCGGCTGCCAGGCACAGGGAGGGGAGGTCGCGGGCTGCTAACATCTTGCCGCTACTAAACCCTGCCCTGCCGCCAGCCCGGGCAGAGCCGGGGTCTTCCGGGCCCCGGGAACAGCTCCGGGCTGGGCCCAGATTCTACCAGCATTACAGTTCGTCTACAACCACCGGGCAGGGGGAGGGGAAGCCATCGGCCCCGCGGCGTGCTGCTGCTGAGTTCTGGCCTGGCCGCTGAAATCCTGGCCGCTCTTCCCACCCCAGTACGGCCGCCGAAGAAATTGTTCACCGCAAAAAGCTCTGCCACCGCCCAGAAGAAATCACATAACCATCTGCAGGCCCTGGGCAAGATATTAACCCTTTTTAGTACACAAATAAAACCTACAAACATCAATTCTCTCTCTTGAGTGAAAGAAAAGGAAAGAGTGAAGGTACAGAGAGAACAACATGAAATACGAAAGTCAGTAAGAAGAAGTCAAGTCCCAGATGGGAGGGGTTTAAAGAGGTATCCTAGGCTAAAATCCTCTTACAAGACCACGAAAAAGATATAATTGGTACATCAGACTCCTCCCTATAACCCATTAAAAATATGAGGAAATTAATCGTTCAAATTGTAGCTATCTTAACAAAAGCCTCCATGCTAAAGTAAGCAGATGTTGAAATAGCTGTAGTCCCATGAGAAGTTAGAACAAAAAGAAAGAGAAGAGTGATAAAGACCCTATGCTCCCAGGGAGAGTGGAAGAAGACCTCTCTTCCCAGAAGTGAAGATAATTTCAAAGACAGATAAAGAAAACCTTTGCTCTTAAACAGCTCATCTTTAAAATAGTACCCCATAAGCTGACATGGCTCATAAACGCAGCTGTGGGAAAAGCTGTAAAAATGGGAGGAACTTCACAATTACAGATTTTCCGGGGAGCTGCTATTCATAAAAATTAAAAGCCATAAGAGAACTGTTTTCTTATGAAGAAGTCTCCATAAATTAACAAGAGGAGCTCCTCTCCCTCAGTAAACTGAAAGAAGACTATTCTAGAAGTGATAAACTAACTGAATTATTTCTGTATGTTGTGAGTAAGAAAAAAAATTTGCAGGGGGAGAAGAAGTGTTCTAAAGATTTTATTCTAATTCTTCTTATTATTTCTTTTAGTTACTCATAGTAAACTTTTCTTTATACCCTTTTCAAGTTTTGAACCTACTTTGCCTTTCTCCTAATCCTGTCTTACATCAAGAAATACGCATATTCTAGTGAGTGCTCTGGCATTTGGCCTACACTAAACTCACCACACTGTTTGGAATATTAATGTACGTTGATAAGCACATGCTCTTTAATTAAGTCATAGTGTAGGGGTCTTAATCCTTTTTACTGCTCCTAATGTGTTTTTTGCACTCAAGCTCTGCAAAAAAATGAAAATTCTTCTGTGCAACTGTGTACTGCAATACAAAACGATGGACAGTATGAGTTGCAGCAGGAATTTGCTTGCTGCCTTTCATGCATGTAATCCATATTAATCCATGTTTCCTTCTATAAATAGTTTTGTCTTTCCCTTCTATTAGTTCAGACTAACGCTATTGTTACTGGGTATGATGGTCACCATCTCAAGCAGGTACAGAGGAACCTACAAATACACCCAAAGCCATGAGGCTGGGAGATGGAGGGAAAGGAGAAGCTTTCCAGCTGACCCAAGAGCAGCAATGGCTGATTAGAGAAGACTGCATGAACCAGAAGCTGTGGGATGAAGTACTTGCTTCTCTTAAGGAAGGACCAGTATGTTTGTTGCATGAGTAATTTTTATTGTTTGCATGTTCTTTATGTTATTAGGAGAAATCTTGAGCCCCTCTTAAAACCTCCTTTGTTTGTTCAACTTCTGCTAAATATAGACTGTCTAGCATTACTTTTATTTGTAAGACTTGTATTTCAAGAAAATAAGTCTTGCTTATGCAATTTGCTCTTGAGAGATGTTTGTGCAATTTGCTCTTGAAAGATGAGTTAATGCCTCCACAATAGAGACCTTTTCTTGCTGAAAAACCATCCTAAAGTTAAAAGTGGGTTTTTATTTATTTCAGTTTTTGAAGAGTGCATGTTTTCTCTGGTATAAAAAACGTATTTTTATGCTGTGCTAATGTCAGAAATCAGACATGAAGAAAGATGGTTTTAGTCACTATGTTTTGTTTAGACAGAAAATAATTTTATGACAGGTTCACCAGAAGCATATACCCCATCCCTCAAAGTGTTCAAGGCCAGGCTGGATGGGGCCATGAGCAACCTGGTCTAGTGGAAGATTTCCTGCCTATGGCATGGGGGTTGAAATAGGTGTTGTTTAAGGTCCCTTCCAACCCAAAACATTGTCTGGTTATGTGATTCTGCAGTTTGTAGGAGAGCAGGGAAATAAAGCCATTAAAGACCTGCTTCCTGATTACTTCTAGAAAGCTGTGCTCAGAAATGTGATGGACTTAAGAACTTCTGGAAGTACATCATCTTTAGGTAGTAAGTGGCATTTATGAGAACTGTAATAGAGTTTGTCTCTTTTATTCCTTTGCCGTACTTTAGAATTTTCTGAAGAAACTGGAACAATCCTTTATGTGTGTCTGCTGCCAGGAGCTGGTTTACCAGCCAGTGACAACAGAGTGCCTCCACAACGTCTGTAAAGTAAGCATAAACTGCCTTGCTCTGGGCTGTTTTCTTGGCTCTGAGACACCAGTCACCAAAGCCATATGCATTTTAGGAAGACAATAATAATTGCATAACATTATGAGCAAAAACAGACAACAAGTTTCCATTCAGTGTTTACTGTGTAAACACCTTAAATTTTGTGTAATGAAGAGTTGAAGTATGTTTCATATAGTTCCTGATAGACATAATGAGTGAGGTTTACAATTGCTGTCATGCCTTTGTGGTCAGTGGAGGTGAGCTAGGAATTGGTTAGGTCCACCGGTTAGATTTTGGCACAAAATCAATGATTTTATTTTATATAGTAAAGAAATAAAATCAAATTTTATAATTTCATAACGCTCTGTTAAAGGTTGTGAAAGGGTGGAGGATAAATACCCTAGAAAATTATTTGGGCTCATTCAGAGAAAGTTATGTTATCTTGTTAATCTTGGCATTGTTTATGTTTGATAGGAGAGCCAGAGATGTCAGTACATTACTTATGTGTCTCAAAATCTTGATCAGTTGAAGATAATGTAAGAAGTGTGGAATCAAATCTGGACTAGAGTTAATTTTGTAGCACTGGTGTGTACAGAATCATGCACTGAATTGTGCATATTTGAATGGTGCCTGCCATACCTAGTATCTCTGCCTGAGGCCCTAAAAGTAGTCAAACTGTTATCATCCTAGTAGACAATTCGGTAATGCAAGGTTGCTGTTCAAGATACCACTCCAGTAAAAATCAGGGTGTTGTTATGTGTGGGCTGCACACATGGAATGGTTATGTCTCTTTGAAAAACATAATAAATATTGTGGGATTAATGTTTAGAATTGTGGAAATTGGAGAACCATGAAAAAAGAAAGAAGAGAAAGCTGAATGACAACAAACTCAGAAAGCACAATATTTGAAGATATCGGTACATTTTTCAGAATACAATATAACAACCTCTTAAAGTTGTAAGGAATAGTTTGATAGTAAGCTGCTGTTGCTGTTTAGACAGAGATCTGCTCTAAAAAACTTAAGATGCTCCTCAGTCTGCAGTAACGTAGTAAGGATGACAGCACAGATGCTAATGTGTTACAGATTGTATTATCCTACATTTATCTGTAAGGCTAAACTGAGTCCATCCTGATGAGTTAGACAGAGACTGCTACATAAACAGGAGATGTGGTATATTCACCTTCCTCTTGATATGAAGGTCTGGAAAAGCACAGCAATATGTGAAGCTATAAGGAAGCTAAGGATTGGCTGTGACTTATAGGAAGGCATGAAGACATGAAGGGGAAAGCTCAGTAGTGATTTAATACCTCCCAAGCACAGAGAAGACCTAGG
Source organism: Irena cyanogastra (assembly GCA_013397155.1). Classification (NCBI taxonomy): domain Eukaryota; kingdom Metazoa; phylum Chordata; class Aves; order Passeriformes; family Irenidae; genus Irena; species Irena cyanogastra. The sequence continues at coordinate 57,397 of VWZV01008057.1, read as the reverse complement.
AAATTTTAGTCACAGACAGAGTCAGGCACCAAAGGGCTTGGCAAAGACTTCATTTTTTCTGGTAGTACAGCAGATTGTGCCTTTGGTTTAGAGTGATTCCTTACTTTTTCCTGATTAAGCTGTTGGTCTAAAAGAGAGTTGTTGCAATTTACTTCTCTGTTGTTGTATGTTCTAGAGTTGTTTACAGCGCTCCTTCAGAGCCGAAGTGTTCACCTGCCCTGCCTGCCGCTATGACCTGGGGAAGGGCTACACCATGGCTCCCAACAAGATCCTGCAGACACTACTGGACCAGTTCTTTCCGGGTTATAGTAAAGGACGATGATGTGCTCAGGCCCTTCTGTACTTCTCCCAGTGACTTTATACACAGTAAAGGGGATAAAATGGGAATAAACATGGGAAATTCAGCGGTGGACCAGCCAGCCTGATGGCACTCAATATAATTGTCATTTTTTGAAGCACCTAACCCTCTTCCCCTCATAGCCATTTCTTGGTGTTGTGAGAACTCTAATTCTCAACTGTCTTTTAACATCAAGGGTAGTTTTGGCCAGTTCACTGATAGTTTTTAAAGAATAAACAAAAAAAAAAAAAAAAAAAAAGAAAAGAGAAAAGCCTCAGCTCTTACTGGCCTAGCTGATGCTTAATTTATGACTTGTTTTTTTTTTGTAACTACCTCAGGACAGAGGAAAGTAAATTGTGTCAAATAATGAAACAATGTTGGGGATGAAAAAAATTTAGTAATGTTTTAGCTACACACTGCCTCCTGAATATTAGTTGTGCCTGGTCCATGTGGTTTGATTTATAAAAAAAAGAACCCAATAATGAAACCCAAACCAAAAGAAAAACCCACAAAAAACCAGGAAGAAGAAATACATTCAGCACTTAAGCAATTTGGAATAAACAGCAAATTCTGTGGTGTGCATAATCCCTTTTTTGTCTTTTTCTTCTATTATGCTGTATTTTTTTGCAAGAACGGGCTGATTTTTAGTCTATTTTTGTGAGCTTCATTGTGCTTTTCTTGTATCTTATGCAAGTTGACTACTAATGACTAATGAGAACAATATGAATGCATTGTTGCTGCATTAGTGTAAAGTGATCTGTGTTTTTTGCACTTAAAGAGGGTATTCAAGACACTCTAGTTGTGTAAAAAATAGTTCATATTAAAAAAGCCACTTCTGTATTAGTTAAACTGTATGCTTTTAGTAGGTCTTGTATCAGTGGCAATACATCTACACAGCATTAAAGGCAGTGCTAGCTTGGAGAGGGTTCAAATCGCTTCATATTGTGATCTGAAATTTTATATACAATATATCCCTCCCTCAAAATATACCTTATTAAATATTTTATGATTCAGAAAATTTGCTAGTTCTGTTTTTACTATTGTCCACTAAATTAAGTCATGAGATTTTCACAGAATTTATTTTTCAGATTACTAAATGCTTTCCTTAGGTAGCCTTGTTTTTCAAGTGTGAGGTTTTATATTCCTTAACTAATTTCTCAATGAAAAGACCACTTAATTTTAAAAAAGGCTGAACAACTCCAGACCAAGGTCCAATGGTGACATTGATAGCCATGGACTCGCTCACAGCCTGTAGCTGTGCTCTGTCCATGTCCCAGAGTGGGAGGGAGCCCTGCCTGTGGCACAGGTTGTCAGCACAGCTGGGAGCTCTCAGATTCCTGCACGGTGGTTGGTCAGGTGGATGAGTCAGATTCCCTCTGTAGGCACTGAGGTTGCAGTGACAGCCTGTGGCCCACAGTGCTACAGGTAGCTCAGTATTTTCTGGAGAGAATGATGTGATTTCACCTTCCTAACAAGCATCTCATGAGCAGTAGCTCCTAAGACTTGTGGCCTTCAACCTTTTAGTTGATATTTAATGTTTTACAGTTTATTAATGCTTTATTTTCCATTGGATAGATTTTACCAATTAATTCACAGGCTAAATTTTGTCAGTTTGAGATCAACAGCTGGAAGTTATCTGCTTTATACAAAAATATGTAGACCAATTTTTAATATATTTTTTCAGTGACATAATCAAGCAACATGAAACTGCTTTTAACAAACACTAAAGTAGCTTGTCAAAAATGGGGAATTAGACTGGCAACAAAGAAAGACTGGCCTTTCCTCACATTGTTAGTCTGCAGTGGCTTTTCATTATATTTTACATCCTTAGTACTATATCAATAGCTGCTGAAAGACACTCTTCTCAACAGTGAATTCTAGAGTAAAAAAAAAATCTGATTTTCTTCACTGTGTATTAAGGCGGTTTAGGATGTAGGTGCAACTTTTCACATAAAAACTGCTATCTGGCCTGACTTTCCTTTAGTGAAAGCCATTCCTATCTCCTATCATCTGCAGTCTATTTGTGTAAAGCCCCCCACTGAAGTCATAAGGTAGGTAATGAAAAAGTTGCTGTCCCAAAATTTTCACTGTAAAACACACAGAATTTACTATACTTAAAATATTGCTGTGAACACCAGCCTCATTTTATCACTTCAGAGTTCCCAGGCTGAGTGTACATGTAGATCTTCAAGAAGAGGTTGAGTAGTGGGGTGGTTGTAAGGTGCAAAACTGTGTGGTTCTTTTCTGTGGTCTCAGTGTTGCTGAGTGCCTGTTTCCTAATTCACCAAAATTGTGCTTCATGTGGCTGAATGAATTCGTCCCGTCAGGGGTGCTCATGTACATCAGACAGCTCTGCATGGACCTGGGCAGGCTCCTTTCAAATGTGCTCTTGGCACAGAGATCTGACTATGTAACTAGTGAGAGGATTAGTTTTATGTAAATTTGATTTGAAACTTGCTGGAAAACGCTGCTGTTTAAGGTCTGGGCTTTGGCTCAGAGTGATTTAATGTGGCACTATGTGTCACAAGAGGGTTCTGGTCTCGGTGCTGTTGTTGCACTTGGAGGGCCACAGCTTAAGCTGTGAATCAGTTTTTACACAAGCTGTAGATAAAGTAGGGCAAACTGAGTGCTCTGTATAAAAAAAGTGCCAGAGAGGTGACTTGAGAAACTGTGGAAGGAGAACATGTTTTTTTCCAAGATTTAAGTAATACTAAGCAGTTCACAGTGATCTTTTAAGCCTTCTCCAGAATAAGAGAGGATTAGATTGAACTACTAAGAAAAAATGATGTGATATAGAACAAGATTAAGTTTGTTACTGCTTGGTAAAATGGATCATTCTGGCTCATTAAAAATCAGAGATTTATTTAAATATTAATCTCTGACAGTATTTTCCTTTGTGCAAGTTTATTGCTGCTGTGCAATTGTCACAAATCAGAACTTAAGTTCCGTAATTTCATACTGCTCTGTTGGACAAATCCAGCTGAAAAGTATAAATCAAAAACATGACAACACTTAAAATTCTGACCAATTTTATTAGACTACTAATTCTGATAGGTAGAAAAATCAGTATGAAATATTAACACTAGCAATGCTAGTTAATGGTTAATATATGAAGTAAACGAAAAAATCTAGTTCATCATTTTTTTACAAAATATAAACAATTAATCCTGCAGTTAATATTTACTAGTATTGCCTTATATGTCTTATCTATATCTTTTCTACTTTTTAAACTGCATCTTCCATGCCACCTTGCAAATTGGGTGTTAATTGTTAAAACTTCAGCATGAAACAGACAAAATGATAAATCAAGGCAACTTCCAACATCAACTGCTGTGGAACAATCACATTTTGTTTACATCTAACATACTGATTGTATTTACATTTTAACTGAGCAGTGGTTCAATGAACACACTTGGTGATTGTTCAGAATATACACAGTATAAATATCCCCAGGAAATCAGGAAAGGGCCATTCTGATGGAGTCAAAAACGCAGGCAGCTGGAAGCAGTCTTAGGAAGATGCTCTCTTCTGTTCAGAAAATGGAGATTCATAGGCTTCCATTGGTGGGCAGGTACAAACCAGATGTTGATCTCCATATATGTCATCAATGCGAGCAATTGTGGGCCAAAACTTGCTTTCAGGCTTCACAAATGGCTAAGAGAGATAAAAGAACCCAACCATCTTAATTTTTCCACCAAATAAAACTACAAAATTATAATAGACATTAGGAGCTTGAAGAATTACAAGTGCTGTGAAAGTGGATTTTTTTAGGTGAAGTCATCCTTCAAATCTATTTGCAGTCCCTGAAAGTTAACAAGCATGTATAATAGAAGTGACAGTTAAAAGACTGCTTAGATTTTAAAGAAAAAGTATAGTCATGTCCTCTAACACATGCTTGCAAAGAATAAGTTTTCATGAGATGAAAGAAAACTTTATTATCCTTTGAACACCTGGTTTTCAGACAAGAATGAAGGAAAAGCAAAGGACACTGCTGTGCTGTTCAATATAGTTACAATATAACACTTAGAAGTGGAATGGTGGTGTAGTTGAATTCTTACTATTTGAAACCGTACATATCACTAAAATACTTGCAGTTAAGTTTCAGAGCAGAAAGGTTGGTTAGACGTACATTTAGCTGCTATGACTATGAAAGCAATTAAAAGTCTGATATCACAGTCCAGCTCCAATCTGACCTTATTTGTAGCAGGTCTGCATTGGTGTTGCTTTCTGCATCCTGACCTTGGGGAATCTGGTTACACCTTAAGCAAGTTCTTTTGAGAAAAGCTTTGAATGTCAGCATGTGCGACTGTGTTTTGGGAGCCCTTGGTGCAGTATGTCAGAACTGAACAGGCTGTTTCCAATAGGAATGAAAATTCAGTGTTGAAGTGCTAGGATTCAGAAATCCAAGTCTGCACCCATGTGTAGAGACTTTTTTTTATTTTTTGAAATCTTCTTTCCTTGTCTTTAAAAGCTGAACTAATGAAGTTTCCCTTATGTGCTCACCAGTGGGAATGCTGCCACTTCTCTGGAGTAGGGACGATCCCATTTGGAAGAAGTGACACAGTTCAGAGTATGTGGTGACATCTACAAGAAACAAGACGTTGAGAACAAGAAATTACTGAATTCAGTTGAACACATTCAGTGTGAAGCCTTCTTCAAGTTCACATTCCCACATATAAATAATTACTGTCTAGAGAATACTGTTTATCTGGTGGGGGGAAAGGCAGATTTAAACCAGGAGGCAAGTCAGTATTTGGATTTTTTTTCTGTTTGCCTAAAGATGCCATCTAAGGCTTAAATATGCTTTTGGCTTTTCACTAAACTTAAAAGTCAGTACAGCATTAAAGAGTTGAACAGAACTTGAGCAGATACCAGTTCTGTGCTACATTGCTAAAATAATTAATTCAATCTTTATTTTATTATTAATGCTAAGGTCATTCTACTTTCTGTCTTCAGCCAGTGAAATAAGCATCTCTCCGTTGTTAATTTGAGATGGCCTTGAAATATAAATTAAGTGCTTGTGGAAATAACTTTCTCTGCTCTGTCAGCAAGACTTCTCACTTGAAAAAGTCGAAATTCAAATTTTGAAAAAGTTGAAAGTTTCTCAAGAAAGTTCTTGCGTTCACTGTTGTGCCCCATTCCTTTTGAGAGTACTGAAAGACTAGGAAGTGGGCATATGCAGTCTCAAGGGTTAGGGTGATGCTGGTACCTTGCTCTACGTGCCATCTTACCTTTAGTGGGTTAATTTGGGGGTCCATCCTGCCCTCCTCTATTTCAGCAATTTCCTGCCGAATACTGATCATTGCATCACAAAATCTGTCCAGTTCTGCTTTGTCTTCAGACTCTGTAGGTTCAACCATAAGTGTCCCTGCCACTGGCCAGGACATGGTTGGAGCATGGAAACCTGGTGACAATAGCAGAAATCAGTCACAGACAATAGGGTATGAGACAATACATGCATTAGGTGTCAGCAGATTCACAAATTCAGTCCTTTCTCTACAAAAATCTGTACAGATTGAATTCACTGATAGTGTTGGCTGTGTACTTTAGAGGCAAGACAGACTTTTCAAATATCTTTATTTTTAGCACTGAAAGGTAACACCACTGTATTATTTACAACAGAGCTACACACAGATTTAATGAAACAATTTATTAAAAAGAAATGTTAATATACTTATCTAACTCACCTGTATACCTACTGGAAAGTCTGTTTAAAGCACAATATTTAAGGCTCACTTATAAGAGCAAGAAGGTTGGGTTTTTTAGTATCACAATTAGGCTTTGGATTATTTCACTGAAGAGGTATTACTGGTCAGGGTTTTAACAGCTTTCATGCATATTCATTAGGTGCACAGTTCTACAGGACCAAGTAGTTCAATGGGTCCTCTTGTCTGGCAGCCAAAAAGCATCTACAATCAGATTCTTAAGAGCATGTGTACAAAACTGCATAAACTATATCAGGATGGAACTATTTAAATCCTATTACCCTGCTTCTAAAGTAGGTAGTTTTTCTGTTTTGTTTTCTTTTTTTCATTTGTTTGTTTTGTTTTGCTTTGCTTTGTTGGAATCTTATTAAGCTTTTGGCTTTGACCCACTTGCTCCAAACAGCTGAGAGTCATGTAATCAGTAATTTGATGGGGCAGTTTACGAAACTGTGAAGTAGCAGCAGAGCCAGAAGTACTTACTACAACTCAGTATATGCAAATATCTCTCCAAGCCCTTAAAGAACACGAGGAAGCCTGAAATAATTGTGACAGATTCACCATCCATAAGCACAGAACTGGAATGTTTGTGTCTCCCTTTAGAAGAGATTTAGAAAATTTTCACTTGCACTGCTATTTTTAAAGAATAGACATTTGACTTACCATAATCCTGCAGCCTTTTAGCAATATCTACAGCTTCAATGTTTGCTGTTTTTTTGAAAGGTCTTGTATCCAAAATGAATTCATGGGCTACATAACCTGTAAATGAAAAGGCGAACACTAGTTTTACTTAATAGGAGAACAATGCAATTTACCAAGCTGTCTATTGTGATTGGTTTTGTGGAGAACATGGCAAAAAGACAAACTCAAAAATATCCACTTGGACAAAACCTCAAATCTAAGAAATTATCAGGTAAGAGGTATGCAACTCAGTTTTTGAAGACTGGCCCTTTGAGTCTCACATCACATTAAGAAGAGGCCTCATTTACAAGGTCAGAACTAGGAATGAGTGGTCAAAGTAGCTTCTACAATTTACAAGTTCTCTGAAAAAATGATTGGATTTGTCAATGGCCCAACACCATTTGGGTCTTAGGCTATCTTAAATTAATCAAGATATTCAGTTTTATCTTATGCCAGAGCAAAGCTCACATGTGTTGTTACAGAGAGGCTGAAGACAAAAGTTGTCTGTATTTATATCCATGATTCTGGAGAGCCTTCCATTACATTGTTAAATCCTTCATAATCTGCAATTTTTAATCACTTTTATTGAAGTACAACTTGCAG
>VWZV01008057.1:15101-46169 GCA_013397155.1 Irena cyanogastra | reverse complement strand
CTCTTAGAGCTTCTCAAGATTTTATTAAAAAAATACAGCTAAAGTCAGAGTGTTTTACAGATGGGAATCAAGCCTATCAGCAGACAGTCAAACTCACAGTCAGCAAAGGATACTGGGTTCCTGCCTTCAGCCATGCCTATCGAAAAGGAGTGATTTCTGAATAAACCAGAATTTTAAATCAGGGAAAAAGGCAGGTATTAAAAGGTGTATATATACATTTTTTTATATTTATATACACACACACACACATATATATATACATGTATATACATATATATACANAAAAGAAAAAAAGAAAAAAATTACTTATCCTTTCACAGCACATATTCACTATTATTGCTTTATTTTTTCTTGTAGAAAAATGTGATTCAGCTGCCAACACTATTACCTTCAGAGAAGAAGTGTTCCTTGAAAATCAAAGATAATTAAATACTCACCATTGCTTTTAAATGAGAAATATCAATGCTCCCATTTTTATCCACTTCAATTGGCTGAATCTTCATCCCTGCCATTTGTGCACTTGCTGGATTAGTACCATGAGCAGATTTAGGAATAAGGCAAACCTTGCAAAGGAAAGAAAAATGAAGCCTAAAGTAAAACTAGTTTAAAAAATCTTAATGTTTTATGATGTACACTCAGCTACAATTCATGATCAGAGTTTTGAAAAGAAATCCTGATGGTACCAGCAAATTGCCTCTTTTGCAGAACAATGCAACTAGATTTTTTAAGAAAACCCATTCAGGTATCAGCATTTAAATACTCATTACCAAAGTTTCATTTGCTGCATAATCACATTTAGGGATGCAATTCCAGAATATTATTTCAGATACTCATTTAAAATCTACAACTTCTTCTGGTTTCCAAAGCATTTTCTTCTGTATTCTATTCAAAACAAAAATTTAGACCAAAATATTTTGGCTATAGATGGCAAACTCAGAGCTACTTGCAGGCTATGTCCAGTTAACTTCAAAAGAAAAAAAAGTAGAAGCGCTTCTACTTAAATAAATGTAGGCTCTTGTTAGTCATAGGAAAATTGTGCATGTGTCAGGATATTTCCAGACATTTTTTAGGAATTTCACCGTTTCTAAAGACAATAAATATTTCTCTAAAAAAACCCAAAAAAAACCAAAAAACCAAAAACACCAAAAAACCCAACCAACCAAAAAACAAACGAACAAAAACCCAAAAAAACCAAAAATAATTTTCTTCTGCTTTATTTTCCTGAGAAACTGCATGATGGTTCATGGAACTCTATCATTCACAGTGATGCTGAGACAAATGTGAATACTTCAAAACACCAGAAACACAGGGATCCCAGTGCCAGTGCCAGGAAGCACTGTGCCACATCTATAGCCATTTTATCCACACAGCTGAAATGTAAAGTGGATCCAGATGGCCACCACGGCTTGCTGGGTACAGACATCATTGATCACACAAAAAATGTGAGCAGTCAGTTCACATCCATACTTTTTTTCCCACAAGAGGGCATCAAATCCAAACATGGCCAAATAAGAAAACTTTGACCTGCTGGTTTAATTGCTTTCTCCAGCCTAGGAGAAAAAAGCACTTCAGCTGAAAGGCCAGCATTTTGTGGGCTTTCTTATTTTCTTATTCCTTTTTACTCTTTCCCAAGAGTTCCATGATTTTCCTGTAACATTTGAAATCTGAAAAGTGCAAGCAACCCCCAGGCTCTCCTGTGCAGTTCACCTCTGGGTATTTTCAGACCAAAGAAGGACCCACAGACACCCAGAGAAGCCTAAGGATCTTACACAGAATAAGAGAAACAGCAGATGATACGTAGACAATCAGAAGACAACTCTCCAAGGAACAAAATTTTAACCCAATTTCACTTCCCACTGAGTAAAGCTACTCATAAAACAATGTTTGAAACTGTAAAGAGTGGTTTAATAAGTTTGATGTGATCTGGATGCAAACAAAGAAACAGAGAGAGAAGACAACACATTCAATTTTAGGTGGTTTCCTCACACAGAGGCTATAGTTCCCAGGAGGCCAGGACAGTGATGCATCCATTTTGAGAAGGCAAAGAAGTCCCAAAGTCAAGGATAAAATCAGGTTCAAAGGATATGTGTTCTATTGCACTAAGGACTTTTTTCCTTCTGTTTAAAGGCAACTCTATGGGTGTGTGAAAAAAGAAGACCTAAGTAATCTCAGATTTCCAAGAAGTTTTTGATGTGGTCCCAAAAAATGTTCCTAAACTAACTTCCAGTGGGTTAGGTAGAAAGGTACATATGGATAAATATGCAAAAAGTTCATGAACACATGTTAAAGGAAAGAAAAATAGTCAGTTTTCACTGTATGGAAAGGTCATCCTAATGAAGTATTATAAATATCTGTGGTGGTTCTCTAACATCTAAAATTACTCATAATTGTGTTTATAATGGAGACACACAGTGAAATGCCAAATAGCATGTTAATACAAAACCCCCCAGGTCAGTAAAAGAACTGATTGCAGAGTTCAGAAAAGGACCCACAGTACTGAGGGGCAGCATTCAAAGCAGTATTTGTATACTGGAAGCAGACAGATCTGAAGTATGACACGAGAAAACACATCTTAACAACCCACAACTGTGATCTTTAGCTTTGAACCTACTGCTACTAAAAAATCTCACAGTTTTGGTGGGAAAGAAAGCAACTGCATCAAAAACTAGAAAGGGAATAGGAGAAAAAAAGTAAAAAAGAACACAAAAGCTTTAAAGATAACCAAAGTTACAAAATGGCTTTTTTGAGAAGGATAGACAAATAACTGGAATCCAGCTAGGAAATGAGGATGGATAATGATATAATAAATAATCCTGGAATTAAGACATGATATGTCAACTGTGAGGATGGAAGAATTGTTCATCATCTTTCAAGAGTGAGAGGGTGTTAGATGAAACTGTGAACACATCTCAATTTCCTTCCTGACTTCCCAACTTCCCATGGCTGACCACATGGCATGTGCAATGATTACTTGGGAATTAAAATACCATAAGCATGACCTTCCCTGCTTTGCCATCCTTCCTCTGAGCTTTTGTTGTTGAGCATGCCATTACATGGCATCAACATCCCTTTGGTGAGCCAGGGTCAGCTGCCCTGGCTGTGTCTCTCCCAGCACCCTGCCAACACCCAGCCTCCTTGCTGGGAAAGGACAGGGCAGGACAGGGCAGTGGCATAGAGAGAAAGCCTTGACACTGTGAAAGCACTGTTCACTATTTGCCAAGAGATCCCTGTGTTACGAACAGTGTTTCCTCCATAATTCATGTGGAGAAAGCTAAGTTCACCCTAGCCAGACTCAATGCAATCACCCTTCCCTGCCTCATTCTCACTGTCTGTAAAAACTTGTCAGATGTTACCAAGGGTTCATGTGGGAATTCATAGAATTCATAGAATTCTGGAAGTCTATCAGAGGTGACAATACATGTTTGTCAATACATGTTTCTACATGTATACTACAATACTAGTTTCTCTCTGGGTGAGTCCCAGCTGCTGAATCAACTCTTCACTTCCCACTCAACCTCTTCCCCACATGAGTATTGACACTTACGGTTCTATGACGTTCTCCTTTGGCATTTAAATAAGCTTTGATTGCAGCCAAGCCTGCATACTCTCCTTGGGCTCCACTGCAAGAAGAACACAAACACTGTTACACAGCACACAAGCCAGGAATGCCACCTCTCTGACAGAACTTCAAAACTGTCAGCCCTAACCCTTATCCATGAATTCAGGCAAGTGTCAGCAAATTAAAAGGAGCACATTCCTAAGATTAAATTACAAATTGACATGCTTAAATTAACAGCTAGATGTAAATGAAAAGAGTAGATGACAAAGGTTATGCCATTTATAAGCATGGCACGATGTTAAATCCTTCTGGTGACTGAGTTGATCCACATTTCTGCACTTAGCAGGGGACTCTGTGCTTGATCACAGTGAGGCAAACTAATATTGAAATGCATAGCAAAGAGTATATCATGAAACACAAAAGGTCTTTCAGCAACGGGCTTAGTGTTGAGTAAGTTGTTGCTGCTCATTTTGTATCAAAAATACTGCTAGTAGACATAAACAGGCTGCAGCAGTACTCATTAAATGCTGCTTTATTAGTTTCAGTGAGCACACAGATCTTAGGCATTCTTCAGTCAAATCTAGTGCACTATTAGTTTCAACAATTAAACACCACGCGGCTCATACATCTTATTCCTATTCCAAATCTTTATTTTCAGTTCATAGGGGGAAATATTAAAAGAAATAAGAAGACCAAATCATTAAACTTTCAGAAGGGACGAGACAAAATAAGATACTGTAGTTTTTTAAAAAACCAACTACTTAGTAATTTAATAATCTGGCATTCAAGAAAAATTTGATTTTAGAAAATTTTTCAGTTTTTGGTTTGTACTTTTCTTTGAGGATAAGTTTTTGGAATCATGTCCCAAGGTGCAAACACTCAGAAAAAAGTTCCTACCTATTTGGCTGGAAGGAGATTTTGTCATAGCCTGTAATCTCACATAGGTCCTTCTCTAAATCCTTGAAAAGCTGCTGATAGCCTTGAGCTTGATCCAGAGGAACAAATGGATGGATGTTGGCAAATTCTCTCCATGTAATAGGCTACAAAAACAAAATAAATAGATTAAGAGTGCTGTGACAAAATACTCTACAGACAACTCTGTTCTGTTAAACTCTATGAAGGAAAGAAGTTGCTTTGTGGTCAATTAATTATCAAACACCAAGTATGCTGATCTGCTGGAGGCTTGGAAGCTCTACTGAGGGATCTGGACAGGCTGGACTGACGAAGGCCAGTCATGTGAGGTTCAGTAAGGTCTAATGTTAACTGATTTAATGTGAACATTTTAGCTTTTTATTTTGGTAATCAGATTACACATAAAAATTTGGGGTGCTATAAAGAGAGTACCCCCAAAGCTTAGAACTAGCTTATAGAATTTATTTGCCCCTTTCTCTCTTGCTCTTTTTTTTCCCCTTCTCAACAGATCACCAAGTCCATGTTGATGTTTAAGCCATGGGATGGTGCAAAAGCCCAGAAAACAAAGGGCTAATGTGTATGTCTCAAACACTGATGGGCAGACAGCTGTAGAGCCAGCCAAGGATTGTTGCTAAGAGCAGACTGTGTAAATGGGCAAAAAAGAACAGAATGCAGGTGGAGAAGGGGGCCACATGGAGGTAGAACAGCACTTTCCTGAGACAACAGTCCTTGTTCTGGCTTCTGGATATACTCAGCACAACGCAATTACAGCACAAGTGCAGCAATGAGGTTGAGAGGAGGGCATGGACTGTTCACCAAAGGTTGATCCAGTGGGAGTAATCAAGACCATCAAAGACTTCCAAAGCCCTTTGACCCATTTCAAGAAAGGCCTAGAAGAACTGTGAAGGGACTATGCATGATAATTAATTTGCATCGAGAGCAAGAAACTTATCTCCAGGGTTGGGAAAACTCATCTATAAAAAGGCAGAAGCCTCAGTGCACATGCACCTAGGACCCTTGACACACCATCAGCTGGATAAACGCTGGAGTCAAGACTGGTGATCTTTCTTTCTTTGCACCTTTCTTCCACTCTTACTCTCCTCCTCTCTAATTTCCCCCTCTCTCTTCTCTTCAATCTGCCCCTTATTCAAAACACATCACCATGGGTTTATGCTAGAAGATAAGGTACTAATTTATAATAATTTCCATGCCAAGTGTATAATTTACTAATACAACTCCGTAAGTTTCTTTTGTGGACACTCTGACTTTCGTCATTCCTTTTTGACCATAAGTATCTACAAATCTTGGGTGCTGTCTTCCCTTTAAGAGTGGAATACCACATTTTTACTGGCATTTCCGTGGCCTGAAGTCACAACAAACCCAGGCAGAGCTGCAGGCTGGAGGCAGAGTGTCTGGAAAGACCTTGGGGTGCTGGTGACAGCAGCTGAACATGAGCCAGCAGTGCCCAGGTGGCCAAGAAGGCCAATGGCATCCTGGCCTGTACCAGCAGTAGTGTGGCCAGCAGGAGCAGGGCAGGGATTGTCCCCTGTACTCAGCTCTGGTGAGGCCACACCTCAAATGCTGTGTTCAGTTTTGGCCCCTCACTCCATCAGAGAAGAGGTTCTGGAGCATGTCCAGAGAAAGACTACAAAGCTGGAGAAGGCTCACCAAGGTGGGCTTAAGTAGTGCTCATAGGATCACAAGTCCTGTGAGGAGCAGCTGAGGGAGCTGGGGGTGTTTAGCCTGGAGAAAAGGAGGCTCAGGAGGTACCTTATCACTCCCTACAACTCTCTGAAAGGAGATTGTAGCCAGGTGGGGGTTAGTCTATTCCCAGGTAGTAACTGGTAAGACAAGAGGTTAAGACTGGATATAAAGAAAAATGCATTCACAGAAGAGGTTAACAAGCATTTGACAGCCTCCCTGAAGAACTTGCCAAGTCAACACCCCTGGAAGCATTTATAAGATATGTAAATACATCAGGTGATCAGGAACAAGGTTTAGTGATGGACTTGGCAGTGCCAAGACAGCTGGACTTAATCTAATGGGTGTTTTCCCATGTAAATGATTCTATGATTTTCAGTAACCATTTTTTAACATTAGGAATATGCTTAAAAATCCTTAATTTCTCCTACTACTTAGTTTCACCCACCCTTACATAGAGCTGTGGGATCACAGGGTTAACAGAGGGGAGTTGCCTGGAATAGTATTAGTTTTACTTAGAGGAAATATACAAGACATAAAACAGTGAAGGGAGAGAGAGAAAGCCGAGAAAGGGGACAAAGGCAACTAGTGAAAGATGAAAGTGAGAGAACAATAGGAAGAGAGCAAAGGAAGCTCATTCCAAATCAGAAGTCATTTGGTAATCAAACAGCCTGGCTAAAACTCTGCTTCATGTGCTATGAGCTAGAAAAATGAAGATATCTGGGGACTCCAGCTGAGGAAAAGGGAATTAGCCTAAGAAATTGCAAACTCAAAAAGAAGCATGAATTGTCAGTCCCATCTGACTCTTTCCATTTTTCTGAGGATTTGATTTTACGATCTGTAAAGCAGACAGAAGTTAGATAATGCAACATTGCTTGAGGGAACAGGACTGTGGAACCTAATTCTAAGAATTATTTTCATCTTTTTTTTTCAAAATGGAGTCTTCAAGACCACATACTCTCCTACTGTTGTTGCAGTCCTACTTGTGCTTTTCAGAACGTTTTCTTAGTGGAAAAGGGAGCGGGTGACTTCAGCTATCCCTGAAACTGCCTCCTCAGCTGGAGTATTAGACCAAGAGCAGGCTTTACTTCTCTAGAATGACACTATCTAGATAGTTTATTCATGTGGATATCAAGTGAGACAGTATTATTGCAACTTACTGTGAGTTCAGCTGAACTATTGAGCTTCATTGTGCAGGACCCCTAAAAACACAAACACACATCAGTATTTATTGAAATACATAAACACGTAGGTAAGTATGTAAGTTTTTGTCTTTTATTTTTGGTAAATACCTACCAAGGGAATCATGCTGTGAACAAGGGAAATATCTTTGTTTTCTAATCTTTTCATGTAGCGCACAATATTTGTCTCAGAGTGATAGCTGGAGAACACAAAACACAGTGTTAAGGCAAGCAGATTAGCTGTACCAGCTGCTACATAGAAAAAGAACACAAAAAAGAAGTAGGACTGAGGATAGTTACTAATATATACTAAGTAGTTCTTTCCAAACTGGCACTTTAGGCTTGCTAATAGCAACACAGATTAAAAATGGTTATTATTATCTCAGTAGCATTATCAGTAAATACGGAATATAAGGATACCATGTCCTCAAATAGTAGGTTGTACAATGCAGCAGATTAATGGAAAGACACATTCCTTCAGTGGCCATGAGTATTGCTCTGCTCATTTAAAATGAGAGATATAACTGCAAATGCTACTAAATATCTTATTTTAGAGTAACGAGTTACTGTATGAATCTGGGTACAAAACTGTCCTCAACTGACTCCACTGCTAGTTTTGAAAGGAGATATTTCACATTCCCTAAAAATAGCAAACAGACATTAGAATTCCCTAAAAATAGCAATCATATATTCACAAACCTGTTGAAAACCTGGTGTGTCAAGAATTTGGAAGTTCTCTTAAATGGGGTGCTAAGGATGCCTTTGGTTTCCTCACTCATACCTTCAGCAATTAGCTCCTTCAACAAAAAGAAATAGAGATAAATATTTCCATAGATTTTTTATTTTGTAGTCAACTTCCATTAGAACTAGCTTATGCTACCAGTTTACCTCGGGATTTAGTCAGCTTTTAAGGTAAAACCCCCACCTTTAGTACCACATGTATCTGTATATACCTAGGATGACAACAGCGATATATTAACACTGGGTAGTTCTAATGTCTCTGTAGTCCTCATCTTGCAGGTATTGCTGCTAAATGCTAATGATATCCAACAAAAATTCCAGTGGGGAAAGAAATAACTGACCCCATGTCCTAACCATCACAGAAGAAGTAATATCCTAAATGCAAGGTGTCCAAGCTGACCAAAAGAACCAAGATCTAAGAACCAAGAGTTTAGAAAATGGCATTACATAAATCCTCTATTTAACACTACATCTTCATTTAAGAGAGGATCTGAAATTCTTAATATTTAACAAATGGTCATCATATAGAAACCCACTATACAAGACCAGTTTTGGTTTTCGTTAAACTCTGGAAACATTCAGATAATTTAATCCACATGACCTATTATGCACTTACAGAAGACGACTCGCAACCAAAAATCCATAATATGTCATCTAGATCTTTCTCATTTACAGTTTCATCAAGTGATACTCCAAGCTGTGGATAAATGCACCAGTAATTACTCAAAGCTGTTTATTCTAGAGACACAGCACATTTGTTTTGGTCAAGAAAAGCTTTCCAGAAACACAAGAAGAAAAAAAAAAATCAATCTACCCTACAATATGTGAACATACATATTTATAGATATTTATGATATATAAATTGATTTTATTTATATAACATTTTCCAGTACTTTCCTTTACCCTCCCAAACCATCCAAGCCAGATGGCTCAGAAACTTTGAGACTCATGACCTCCTTTCCAGTGTTTCTAAATGTTTTCTACTTAATAGGAAAATTGCCCATTTTCCTGTGACACCTCTTTCCCCTATTCCAATTTACAGAACATATTACACTTTATGAAGACTCCTTAGAGCCAACCAAAATGTGGTTTAGATTACAGTCTACCTTCAAACACCATCACAGGACCTGAATTCTGGATGTCACCTTGTATTACATAATTAAATTTTAGAGTCTCTCCACTCCACCCCTTAGTAGCATATTTAACATGAAAAAATCACATAATCCTTTTAACTGACATAAAACGAAAACACAATCATTATTTCTTGAAGTTCAGTGTGTCACTTAACATGCTTATTCTTTATATTATCTTTATAATTGATGGATATATCTGAGCGAATTACAAGATCTTAAATAATTTTGTTCTGTTTAGCACATGTAATGATTACAAACTTAATTAAAAAAATGTCATACTACGAAATTTCTGAATTTATCAAAGGTTTAGGAAGTTGCTTACTCTGCCATCACGATAAATCCGAAAATTTATGTTTCTGAGAGCTGCCCTGTCCAAAACCTCTTTGACTGAGCATCCACATGTGACCGTCAAGGTATCAAAGAACAGATCATGATGCAGTTTATGACCAGCTCGCCTGAGACCTATAAAAAACAGTAAGTTAATTCTATTACATGTACACTGTATTGTTTGCTCAGGCAGCAGTTGCAGAGCAATACTATGTATCTCACAAATAAATGCTTTTACATAATAAAGCAAAACACGCCCCTTGTGTAAAGCGCAGCAAAATCACCATCTATTTTATTGAAATGTTGCTGTGTATGAAATGCAACTAAATCAGATTCAAACCTAAGTAATAATGCAGACTGAGTCTAGGGAAGGTAATACTGATACATCAAATCTGACATATATACAGCAGCAGAGTTGGTATATGAATGTAATAAGGACAAAATAATAAGATTGGAAAGATATTAATGGATATGAACTGTCACAGAGCTCGCCACAACAAAGTTTAGAGTCTTAGGTTTTTTTGCAGTAGCAAGAGGTCTTGTGGCTAAACTGGCAAATAAAGTATGGATTTTCTTACAGTAATCCCTTGGTTCCAAACATTCCAGTTCTGTATAGCTCCTTCTGGCAGCAGTGGTAGTGTTATCAGTGAAAAAAAAAAAACCCTACCAGACCACATAGTCCAGATGCAATCATTATTTTCTGCTACAGATTTTGTGCTTTTCTTCAGCTATTACACTTTGGGATTTCAATGTTTGTAGCAGGTATAATACTCCACCCAATTTAACTGAAATGTTTCTATTGCTTTAATATAATTTATTACCTTCCTTTGCTATGTTATTTATACTCTGTGCAGATTTCTGTGTGTAAACTAGGATGGTCCATCAAAAGAAATAGATGCTGGCAAACAGCAGTTCAACAGTACCATCTAGAGACTCACTCTGTAGACTTCTGTTAGTTTCTCAAGGAAACAGAAGCAATGTCTACAAGTTCTTATCACACAGACACTTGAATGAACTCTTGAACTTGAACCAGAACTACACAAAAAAATCAGCTGTGAATTTTGCATTAAAATGGCCTCTGTCAAGTTGAGAGAACACACATCAGATGGACACCCCTGCCCCCACCCTGTAAGTTTATATTTAAGCTGTGTTATTTGAGGGGTAAGGGTTTTAGAAGAGTTTCTGTGAACATTAAGTACACACCTTCAGCCAAGATAAGAGCAGCATTGTGTACTCGTCTTGCAATGTGCCTGAGTCCATCCGACCCGTGGTACACACCAAACATGGCTGACATGTTAGCCAGGAGAGCCTAGGATCCAAATACAGTTTAGGACATTGTTATTGTGAGCAAAGACTGCTTCACGGAAGTTTAGTGGAAAGTTTCTTTAGCACCCAGAGACAACCATATATCCTCAGCTGACGTTATAGCTACTCATGTGTGGCCTACAAAATAAAAGGAGGGAAAGGCAAAACATTTTTAT
This sequence comes from Irena cyanogastra, assembly GCA_013397155.1. Lineage (NCBI taxonomy): Eukaryota > Metazoa > Chordata > Aves > Passeriformes > Irenidae > Irena > Irena cyanogastra. The sequence continues at coordinate 35,134 of VWZV01008057.1, read as the reverse complement.
GAAGCTGTAAGGGCTGATCATGAATTCAATGCTGTTTGAAATGTAATTGTTTCAGCAATTAACACGTACTTTAATTCAGCTACTGCAACAAAGATGTTTGAAGACTTCAAAGTCAAGCTAGTCTCACAGGATCCCATTGTTTAGGATCAGTGCAAAAAATACAAAGTATTCCTGAATACTAAGTAATTAAACTTGTGTCAAAAATAATAATCTCTCCTCAAAATCTGTCACAACATTGAGAGCAGGAGGAAGGCAACGATAGGGGCAAAAAAAAGTTATGACCCTGTCTGCCTGGAGGTCTGTGGAAGTATGCTGAAGATAACTATTTTGGACACTTACTTACTTAATCATGGTATTTTCCTGTAAAGATATTGCTTTGGTGATGTAACATTCTTTCATCAAATCACACAGACAAAAATATAAGTTGTGACAATTTGAGTAATTAGTTTTACAAATTAAAAGTTTATTTCTTCTGCCTTCAGTTGGAAATTTCAGGCCACTGGAATTTCTTTCTATTTTATGAACATCTCTGTCTTGTTTACAGCAAGCACAGCACCACTCAGTGGTGCTCATGCTACAAGACAGACAGATTCACGACACTGCGAGAATCCAGGACTACAGTAAGGAAACATAGTAAAACTCTTTTCAAGCAGATCCCATTATTCAAAGGACTCAAATGAACAAAGACCAGAATATTCCTATGTCCTTCCTTTTTCTACTAAACTCTCTCTTACCTATACTCTAAAAGTATAGGTAACTCATTGTTCAGCTTGTTCCTTTCTAGCACTGAAAATAAAGAGTAAGTTACCTGTGCTGTGCAGATGTTGCTGGTAGCTTTATCCCTCCTGATATGCTGCTCTCGGGTTTGCAAAGCAAGCCGGTACACTTCCTTCCCACTTGCATCTCTAAGTCACAAGTGAAAATGTTGCTTCTGTTACTTCAAAATTACAGTTATTTATGACACAGGACTTTATGCATGCTAACCTGAAACTAGTTATCTATCCTCAGAGACAGAAGGGTGCTGGAGAGAACAAAGCATGAGTCAGGACAGGTGCAATACCAAACAGAGCAAGACAAAAGCATCTCTAGGTATCTGTTTATATCATGGCTGGTCAGGTAGAGCACACAGTGAAATTCTAAGCAAACTACAGGAAATGTGGTATTTGCCTTAAAATGACACAGATTATTGCAGCTATTTTAACTGAAAAATAGTATAAATTAAATATTCCTAAGCTTATTGATAACTGTGAATGTTTTAGTTATTTTGGCTACTGAAGTACTTCTGGACAGCCTCTGTGACAAAGATATGCAGTCTTCCTAGTGACAATTACTTTGCATTTCAATTATTACTAGTTAGACATCTTGTCAAAATACACAGTACATCACCACCAACAACTATAAGAAGCAGATTTTGCACACTATTTCTCTCCTTTGTTTAAGCATAACTATGAACTAGATTAAGTTCCTTCTAGATTATTTTGGAGGTTCACTCAATTTTCTACTTCTTTCCATTTATGTTTTATAAGACTGGATGACAGAGAAAAAGTCAGTACAGAATATGTGGGGTAAGTTAGCATGCAAAGCCTCCTGCCATCACAACGAATCCACTCTGCTTTTGGTTATCTCTTCTTTCCACAATGCCACAAGACCTATTTGTGTCCCACACAAATTGAATTCTTGAAGCTTGCTTCCTCAAAACTGAAGGCAACTTTTAGTCTCACAGTTTTCAAAAAAGTAGGGTGCTTGGTACAACACCTTGGTCACCTGCTGTTCACAAGGGCTGCACAAGATAGTCATAGCATGGTTTTTTATGGTCTCTTATGTATTACTAGGATCTCTGAGAGGAGACTTTGGATAGGATATCAGACTAAAGATAGATGCCTTTTATCTGATAGGATATCAGATAAAAAATTTTCAAGGAAGGGTTCTAAAGCATTGGAACAGGCTGCCCAGGGAAGTGACAGCATTACCATCCCTGGAAGTGTTAAAAAGAAGTGTGGATATGGCAGTAGAGGACATGGTTTAGTGGTGAACATTGTGGTAGGTTGATAGTTGGACTTGATGATCTTGAAGGTTCTTCTAACCTGAAGGATTCTAAGACTCTATGACTTCAATCTTCACTCAATGGCAGAGGGAGCCCTTACCTTGTGACACCCACCATTCTGCCTGGCATCATTCTCACTAGATTTTCCTTGACAGCAAAGAATGCTGCATGGGGTCCCCCATAGCACAGCGGGACGCCAAACCTCTGGGAGTTACCCAGGACAACATCTACCCCAAACTCTCCAGGAGGCTTCAGAATACAGAGGGCCAGAAGGTCAGTAGCACAGCAGGCGAGAGTCTGAGAACAGAAATGCACAAAGCAGTCAGCCTCTCTTCTGAAGGAATGGTGTTTACATGGGAGCTAGGTTTTTAAATTTAGTTTCTAACAGTTTCACATCACTTGCACGGAGATGAAGTGCAATGGTTGTAATAGTTTATCAATTAGCTGAGATAGTATCTCATTAACACTTAATTTCTATGAATATGGCTGTTTGATGTGTCAGATTGATATCTGTGTGACCAATAAAACTTACCCCATTCTGATGAGCCCTTTCAACAAGTTCAGAGAAGTCTTCAATCTTCCCTTCAGTGTCCGGATACTGAAATAACACTCCACTGACATCCTTTCCACTGAAATCCATCTCATGGGGTAATTTGAGCTCAGTAATAACACCTGTATAACTGGAAACAAAAACATGCAGAAGGCAAAATACTCAAACCACTTCCAACCTTGGAGTGATACTTAATAAGACATTTTCATAGACTCATATATGACTCTTTTCTTTAACATACATAATATACAGTTGAACATCTTTGCAGCACTAAACACTGAGAAAGTTTCATGTCGTGGTATATGGTACTGAAGAAGAATTGCATTCGATATCACCATCAGAAATACAGAGCAAAGCAAACAGAGAATGCTTAAGATACTTGCTTCCTAGTAAAAGAGAAAAAAGACCAGACTGAATTCAACAGTCAAATGCATGTAGCTGTGCAACAATTTAAAGAAAAAATTAAATATTTTCTTTTTATCATATGTTTAGTCTCTTTTTAAACAGCTTTAATTTCTTTGCAGTTCTATTTGAACTAGAAGTAATGCCAAATGATAACAGATTTCTGCTTTTAGTTTGCAAAAAAAGCATAAGCCAGAAATGTGAGGTATATGGCAAACAGGCACAGATGGAAAATGATTCAGTGTAAGGGAAAAGATATGGTGGAAAATGGAGACAAACATTACTTTGCTCTAGTTTGGACCACTGCTATAGTTTGAGGGTGGCATCGGGTATCTACATAGAACTTTCTCCTTTTGTTGTGTCTGTTAAAAAAAAGAAAAAGAAGGTTTAGACATCAATAATATGTTGTTTTCCATGGTAATAAATTAGCTTATTTTCTAGAATTAAGTTTTCCCATGTAAAAGTGCAGTTGAAAATATTGATTATTATAACCAGATTAAGTGTAAGATTGAATGACGTTTCTGGCACATTTACATTAAGAAAGTTCATTTCAGACACTCAAATGAGAATCAAACGTGACAAAAATTTAAAAAGATCATGAAATAGAACAGGGAGCTAATTTCAAAAGCCTTGGGAATGGCTCCACACACAATCTTTTAAAGGAATACAACTGTAGTCTTTCATACAGATTTTTCAGTGTTGCCCTGGATGAAAAAAACATGAGCCATTCAAGTAGATAAAGGGAGATGAAGAAGATGGGTCTCTGCTCACAGCAGTGGGGATAGAACTAGGTGATCTTTAAGGTCCCTTCCAACCCAAACCTTTCTATGCTTCTGGTAAGACAATTCCCTAGTTTTCTTTGGTAAGCAGAATTTTATGTCACACTGAGGCTTTGAACTAGTGAATAGTTAGAAAACTATTTTTACACATACAAAACCATGATTACACAGTCTCTGCTGTGTAATCACCTTCCTGATACACAGTTCTGCAGTGACCTTCAATAATTTCTCATATTTCATTTGATTTGCAACTCCCTTTCCCATGGCCCTACAACAGGCATCCACAAAAGTAGATTTGGATATACCGGAAACAGTTCCACTTTTAGCAACTTAGAATTATGTACTCCACACTTTTTTAAAGCTTCTTTTAATCACTGATGGAAAAAGATAATGCACATCTTCAACTTTCATGGCCACAAGAGACTTGGGTCACAGTCTGTTAGGGTATGTGATAAAAGGTCCTGTGCATCCCCCACAGAGAGGCAATGGCAGATGGGGGAGCCCACATAACACCCTGTCCCTGCTGCTCCCAGGTGCTTCTCAGGGAAAATCAGCCCAACAGAGACCCATCTCCACCAGTGCAAAGAGCATACCAGGCAGGTGGGAGCTCTCTAATTAATTAATTAATTAATTAACATAAACAGGCACACCATCTGGGTGCCACCCCCCACTTGGTAAATAGACATTATGGGATGCATGAGAAAAGCATTTGGGAATGGCAAACATGTCTTATTATGACATGTTTAGGGGGAAAATATTACAGCTAAGTGATTTTGTGAGCAATAATTGTAGCAAAATAGGGGAGCAAGGGGATTAACTGGGACAGTCATATATAAATAGTTGGCTGCTGAAGCTCTTGCACCTAACTAGTGAAGTCTGTTTTCTCTTCATGTTAAATGCCTTTCTGATTCCTGTCATGGGTAAGGGGACTCCATATTCTCTGTGTATGTCACTGGAGTCAGACCACAAAGGATCCACATCTCCATAGTGCAGCAACTGAAATGATTGGAGTGAGTGGAATGAAGTGAATGCCAGCAACTGGAGGAGCACATCAACCAATAGGGGCCCTAGTGTGTATGGAGGTATCAGTGGGAGCAGGTGTGGGTCTGGGTGCCAGTAGCTGGGCTGGTACCCTAGGCGGGGCAACTCGACACTTTCCAGTATGTCCATGTCTCTACTGTACAGGGGAGGTGGGCACAGCACTGTGGGATGTGGACTCATCAGGGTGAGAGGGAGGGATCCCTCCCTGGCCTCTGGGTAGAGCTCCTCCTTCCAGTGCAGCCCAGGAGATTGTTGGCCTATTGGTCTCAAGTAACACCGCTGGATTGTGTTCGATCTGGTGTCACCCAAACCCTTCAAAGGCATTTTCAGAAAAGCTGCTTTCCAGCCTGCCAGACCTCATCACGTACTCCATATGCCTGGAGTTGCTTCTCCCCCAGCTGCAGGACTTCGCACTTCCCCTTGTTGACCATCACAAGGTTCCTGTCAACCCATTTTCTCCAGCCTGTCCAAGTCCCTCTAGAAGGCACCATGACTCACTGGTCCATCATCTGATCCTCCAAGTTTTGCATCATCGGCCTGCCCCATCATGCAGACCATTAATTGGACTCAGTGTTGCTCCTGGCAAGTGTCCTTCACCTATAGCTCATGTCACTGACAAGCATCTCCTGGGCTGACATTTAGACAGTGTTCCATCCATCTCTCTCCCACCTCATCCAGACCATAATTTTTGGTTTCTCTGTGGAGATTTAAGGGAGACCCACTGCTCTCCTCTCCCCTCCCAAGCCAGTCACTCAACTGTAAAAAATCATCAGATTGGTCAAACATGACTTCCCCCTGTGTCAATTCATACTTGTGACTCCTTATCCCCTTCTTGTCCTTCACATATCTGGGAATGGTTTCCAGGGCTAGCAGTTGTTCCATCATTACTGAGGGATCGAGGTGAGGGTGACTGGCTGGTGGTTCCCTGCATCTTCATTCCTCCCTTCCTGGAGACAGGAGTATCATTTGCTTAGCTCCACTGCTGAGGCACCTCTCCCAGTCACTGTGGTTGTTCAGACACAGTCAAGGGTGGCCTTGTATTGGCATCAGGAGGCTCCCTCAGCAGCCACTGGTGCAGCAGATCAGGACCTGTGTAAGCCCACTTTGCTTAAGTGTTCTCTAGCCCAACTTTCCTCCAACAAGGGTGAGTCTTCCTTCCTCTAGAATTTCTCTTATGTCCTTAGTTTTCTGAAGGCCTTAAATGTCTGAGTCAAGCATCTACATCAACACTAGGAACTTCTCTGGGGGCATGGCAACATAGACTCTAGCTGTCCAGTGAACTGCAGGACACAGTCAGCTTCAATCCATCGCCTACACAGGGACAGATACCTTCAAACTCCAAAATTACTTCCTGCTGTGATTTAACCATACATTTAAACACAGCACCTGTGACATAATTGCATGGCTTCTGCAGCAGCTGTCCCTTCATCCAGCAAAGACGCGTTAGCCACATCCATTCCTGTGATATCACACACCATAGTCTGGTAATTTAGGAGGCTCTCCAGCCTGCCCTGGGACACCTCTGGCTGGTAAGGAGTATACTGGGTAACCCTGTAAGAAAAAAGTTCTGAGTTTGGGTCTAAGAAAATAAATGTGTAACAAAGTTATGGCAAAATATAACTGACCTGTATCACAGAAAAAATAAGTAGTATAGTATAAATCATTAATATGGAAATTTGTTAGCATACAGTTATCTTTAAATGCCGTAATTTTTATCTTCTGGTGTTGACTTGACTTTTTACAGGACAAGAATTCTGTTTCTCCATTTTGAAAAGAGAAATTACTTTTAAAGCAGAGGTGTGAGGGCATTATGGAGAAGGGACAGAGTAAGTAGATGCTGAGTGTGGAAGAATTAAATCAAGTCACAATATTCAAAGGAGAGTGTTTTGTTCAATCATATCTAGATATTGCCATGATTTTTCAGTCCTGTTTCTGAAGACCTTTATTTATCAAGTCTTCTCCACCCTTTTAAGAGGAAAAGCACTTAGTATTTCACAGAATCAAGCTCGGAAGTATGGAACTTCATGTGAAATAACAGTTTCCATATATGTTAGTGGACAGAAGCCAGACTGATAAAAGTTTTATCTATTGTCATTTGGTGAACAAAATAGTAGTGCAATATAAGCAACTCCTTCAAAAACACAAGAATCTGAGGAAAATGCTCTATTGTAACAGTCCAGAAAACAAATCAGCATGGGTCCAGGGATGAAAGGCAAAAACAGAAGTCAGATTCTCCTCTCACTGCTGGAAATTTGGGCACTGGATTACAGTAGTCCAGGACAGACTTTACGCCAGATTGAATTTAGAGTAGCAGCCAGAAACAAGTGGTAAGTACGAACACTTGTGGCCTCTGTTTTCTAGTGACGGAAGAAAATAGGAGTTTGTTTCCCTAAAAGGGCAGTAGTAAGTATTAGACTTTTGAAAAATGAAATGAAGGTATAAGCTTTCCAGAAAGACTCCAATATCTGGAAGCTCAAGTCAGGCAAAGCCAATAGAAGGTAAATACCAAAGATCTCTAAAATATGAGCTGGAGAACTTGGTATTGAGCAAGATGAGAGAAGCAACAAAATAGTAAGGTGAGAGAGAAAGTAGGAAAAAGTCCTGAAGAGAATACAAAGGCTAGAAGAAGGACATATTCAATATGTGAACTCAAAGTGTAATATATAATGCTAATGTATTTACTGTCTAATTAAATGAAACATCTGCTTGAATTATTCACATATACTATTCACTGCAGTAGCAGAAAGCAATAGCTAGGTATAGAGTACATCATGATTTTCCCAAAACCTGTAGTTTTTTTCTCATTTTTGGCCAGTTCTACCACTAAACTGATTATCATCATATGATTGCATAGTTCACAAGTGAGCTCAGGTTGCTGCATGCAACCTTGCTAATTCCAATAGCAGGGTTTTTTTTTCCTCCACAGTAGCTAAAGCCAGTGTTCAGCTTGCAAGATAAACTTTAAGTCTGGGCATATTAAGATTTCTGTTCTGTATGGTCTCCCTGCCCACTCAATTCTCACCAATAAAAATAATTATCCCAAATGCCTTTGCATGAGCAATGACTTTTATTGATTAGTAGAAGAAACTACTCTGTACCTAAACTTTCACAACAATGCTTTCTCACTTTATTTCATCTAACAGCCATTTCTTGTATTTTAACTTGCAGAAGGAACTAGAATTAGACTAACAAGAATTAAAACACTGTGATTAATTGAAATGCATTAGAGAACTCCTGCTCCACATAGCTGGGAAAGCACACTACATTACAAAATAAAATTAATGAAGCTTTATGATTTTGATGTTACAGTTTTGAACGGTCAATACAGTTGAACTAAAACAAGTCCATTTCAGAAAGATGGAAAAAAATCAACCAAGAAATCTTGAATTCCAGTACTGCCACAAACTACTACGAAGCCTAACTGTTCCACAAATGAAGACACCTCTTATAACATAAGAACACTCCTTTTAAAAGAGTTTTTTGGCATTTTTTAAACATCTACATACTTTAATTGATTCTACTTCTCTACTGCTCTGGCTTTGGTCTACATTCTGTGTTCTGCCGGAATCTATACCACATAGTAAGTGACTTACTAAAGTAATTTAAAAGCAAACTCTCTAAAAGTAATTTTTGCACAGTACGTAGTTATTTTCAGAATGCAAGGCTTTTATTACATTCTGAATGTTACTAACTAACAAGTTTAATAATTTACACTAGAGATGTGAAGACTGCAGGCATCCTTGGTACGTCTTTGTATTCTTACACATTTAATGTCTGGGGCAAAGCAATCAAGTAAGTTGAACTTCGGGAGACTTTCAGTTGCTCTAACAAATGCCAAGCAAAGCTAACACAAGTTATGTAAGGGAGACAGAATAGATCAGAAGCAATAAGACTGAGCTTGTAGTGTTTCCCTTGGAGCTGCAGTGTGAAGTGTGTCAGCATATAAAGTGTTACACACTCAGCAGAAATAAGAAGTCTTATTTCTTAGACAGCTTCCATAAAGCCTTCATAGCTGTTTTAGCACACATTTATGCATACACATATATATACTTTCTCTCCAACAAACATTTTAGCCTTCACTTTAGCCATATAATAGTTTAGCTTTTAGCCATTTAGTTTGTCTTTACTGGATAGTGCAAGATCAGATTCTGGACAGACTCTCTCAGTTGTTTCATTAACACTACATAACTTCTTAGGATTGAAAAGTCTGCAGTTCATTTTGTTCCACTTACTTTCTAACTGTTTTTGGTTTTGCTGCTATCAACTGATAATTTGTTTCCTGTTACTGTACTGAAATATTTAGATTGCATTTGTTGCAAAAAATGAACAAGAATAAGGCCAAATAAAACTCTGCATAGATGTACTTCAATTCCTTGACTTCAAACACTGCAACTTTTCCACCAGTGACAAAAATAGAGCCAAAAAATCTAAAAATAAATAAGACTTAGAGGTCAACAGATATGTAGACCCATTTATGGCAACCCAAAGTATAAAAAATACATAACATCTAAATAACAATGACTTTTTGCACTGAGTAATACGATCCTTTGGTTGGTTGTGGGGTTTTTTGTTGTTTGGGTTTTTAAAATATATATAAAACCTTTAATACTGATTTTACTAAAATAAAAATTACTCAGTAACAAAAATGACAATTATCATTTTAATACAGTATAAAAGAAGGATCTTAGTGACTAGTGATAGGGGAACTTGTAAACTAAATGAGAAAATGCAGGGTGACATTCAGTCCGTTGGAAAGTGAGACTCCACATGAAATTTAGCTTTTCCTGTTGCATCATTTCTTAGCTACAATTCTTTAGAAACTGAAATGTCAACTGGATGATCAAAACCAAATACAATATTCTCAGCCTTTTCATAAATGAATTATCATATTATGATAGCTCCATGTCACTGCTGTTCATCAGAGAATTATGTGATCAGGAAAGACAAGAACTCACTTTATGGATAAGCATACAAACCCTTGAAGGTCTCTGGTTTAAAAAAAAAAAACCAAGAAAGAAATACTAAGAGAACACACTTTAGAATTTTCTACTTCCTTAGAAGTTTCTTACTTCCTCATCAGAAAATCATGGTCATAATATTGCATAGTATTTAACTACCTCCACCCAAATTACGTACACTAGTGGAGGAGGGAGCTGGTTTTAGTTTAGGCAAAAGTTATGAAAGAATTACTTTAGTTTATGAGGTAAGTCTGTATACTTCCTTAAAGCAAAGATGTATGTCTTGTATTAGTCGACAATATATAAGAGTTGTAAATAGAAGTCACAAAACTAGTGGCATATTTTACAGCAAAAAGCATCTTCTAAAGTAAATTTCAAGCTTTAGCATAAACAACACAGTTCCTACACAGTAGGATACACAACACTACCAAATATATGAAAGCCTTAGTAAAAAACAATAGGTTTGTGGGGAAAACGTGTACTTATAAATGTACACTTAACAATAAAACGGGTACATTACCATCCTGCATTCTCCAACAGGTTGCGTGCGATGGGCTGAGGCACTGAGCAGTTGTAATAACCCATGCCTATATAGGAGCGCCATACCTTGTTCTTCCTTGCAATATTGTATAGGGTTTCAAGGATTTCATTTTCACCTAATTGGAAAGAAAATATGTCAGAATGCTACAGCTACATGTAACAGTAACAGTTTTTAACTGAAATGTCTTCTACCTCAGTGTTAAAAAAAAAACCAAAAAAACAAAACAACCAAACATTGGAGGTGCAAGTATAAACAGTAGCAGAATAAAGTTCAAGTCAAGAACAGCAAAAATAAAGTAGTAACCTGGTAAAATATTCTAGGAAAGTCCAGAATTCTGGAAAACACAACACCTGAATAATAAGAGGGTTCCAAAGCATGTGGAAGGAATAGTGAGAGAAACAGCTGCAGGCAGAAGGAGCTCTTTTTGTGCTAATACAATGTACATTCAACCCAGAAGAGACCCATCTTGCACATGCATTAAAAAGTACCTCGAGAGACATTTTCTATTAGTTGAATCTTGCAGAATCTACATTGGTTGAAGTCATAGTCATCCACAACTATCATTTAGTGCTTCTATTAGAGTCATATTTGCACAAACTGGGCTTACACCAAGCACCCAGGAATAATTTCTTACTACCATGGAACTTTATTTTCTCACATTTTCTCTAAATTGCTGATAGAACAGCTTTTTAAATTCAATTTTAGCATGGTTCACCAGTTTATTAAAAAAAAAAAAGTTAATAGGAGTATTTCTAGTTAAAACATTCCAAATGAGATTAACTTTCAAATTAGTCTGCCAATCTAGTTTGAAGACATTACAAAAGAATGATTTTGAAGTATACAGAATGAAAGCATTTGCATTCTCTCTCTTCCCCAACCATGGTTTACTCTTTGGTCTTGCTTCTCAGTGCCCTGAATGCTGTGCAAAAACCACACTGAGTCAACCTGTTCCTAGCAGTCAGTGAATAATGCTACAAACATTTGCCAAAGAGTAGTATTTTAAAAATACATTAGTAGCTGAGGATGCAGAAATATGGTCAGTAGACTGCCTTAAGATCACATAGACAGATATGTCATCCCAACCTAACAGACCTGGGTAGAACTGGACACCAATCTTCCTGGGTGATGGGATCAGCTGTTTTTTTAATTCTTCCCCCAAATCTGACATCAGAGTTTGCTCTTATGGGACAGTTACACTAAGTTCTGTTCCCCCTATACCACAACTTGAAGATGACACTTTGTAATATAATGCTACAAATCACAGAATTAGAATACCTTGGACCTTTGCATGCCTCAAAATCTATTTTCTCTCTGTAAGTTACTCCACCAAGAGAGATCAAGACAGACTAGTTAATCTTCTAGAATGGGGTGGTAAATAATTATCTAGGTTTTGAATTAATTTCTAGTGCAATCACAAACAAGGATATTAGAACTTCGGCTCTGATTTCAAAACTTGGGGTTTTTTTACTCAAGTTGTTACTATTGCATTTCATGCATAAAGATTTTTTTTTTCAAAAAATCCCCAGGTTTTCAATTAATTTCTTCCAGAGTCACATGTCACATTACACCTTTCACAGAGATTTTTTACTGATATTCAGTTCTCATTTCAAAGTTCGTTTCTTTTCTGCCTTTTATCCAGTGTAACCATTAGATCTAATGTATGCAAACTGATTTCTTAGTTTCAGTAAACTGCAATTTTTTTTTCTGGAGACATGTAACATGCTTATTAGGCTTGAACTTAGCGATGTCCATGGCAAAGTTTCTAAAATGTAGTGAAAAACTCCACTCCCCAGAACTCTTCCCACAGAGTTTGTAATAAGACAGAGGCAGCTGTTTGTTTAAGTGAGCTTTAACATTGTAGAGACCTTCCTCTAACACTTGCAAAAAGTTTCATGAAAGACAGCTTGGTTGCAATTTCAGACAGAGGCTTGTACTCTTGCATAATTCAAACATCAATGATTTCTTGGAAATGGTAATGAATTTCCTTGTTTAATTCCAAATTGCAGTTGAAGGCAGAAGTTGGCTATCATTTAACTTGCTTGCTAGCTCAATATCACACACAAAAATGCACTGAGTGCAGTTTCTGCAGTAAACACATACCACAAATACTGCACAATGTGACAGATAACATTTTCTTTGTTTGCTGAACTGGGCTTTTCTTCTAGAGTTATTTCTCCACAATTGTAGCTAACAACAACTACATGCAGCCACTCAGCTTCTGCTGGAGATCTCTGAAATAAACCTGCTTCCAAACTGATTGAAGGTATAAAGCCAAAAGCCTAGTGAGGCTGCAAGCAGCTTAGGCAGAGATTGTGCTTAAGAGTAGAACCACACTCCTACACTGAGAGGTTCCAAGACTGAATATATTTTTAATTATCACATTTTAATGAGCTACCTGTGAAGACAGTTACATAGCTAATTTTAACCAGGGTGGCAAAGTACTGGAGGGCATACTCCTTCCACTCCTGCTTCACCTTACTTATCCTGCTCCTTTGGTCACTATAAGGGCAATGGCAGCAGTACAGCTCAAATATGTATCTCCCACATTTGACATGCCTCTTTGAAGAGACCCGGGATAAAGATTCCCTACCCTTTGCCTTCTACTGCCTTCAAGTACTTCATCACAGTATGTCTTTAGGAAGATAGCTCACAAATATAACTGCAGTTCTGAATAAGGGAAGTCAGTAGCCCCTGATTTATCTATTAGGCTGGCTTACCTATGACCAAACACAAATCCATGAAGATTTAATGAATTCAGTGTTTACTTTACACTGATAAGGCTCTGAATTCAAGTAAGACTGATGCAGGTAACGGTGAGAGAAGTCAACACAGATGTTGGAGTCCAAAGACCACAGAGCAAGGCAATGAAACAAACCATGCTAACCAGTACCCCCAGCACCAACAGGAGGGGATGGAGGAGATGCAGCCAGGCTCTTAACAGCAGTGTATGCATAGCAGGATGGCCAGAGGCTCAGGCTGGAGATAAGGAGAGCTGGGCCCATGAGGACAGTCCAGCAGTGGAGCAGGGACTCCACCTCTCATGTTCTGACTGGGTGAAGCAATCTGCTCTAAACTCACAGCAAAACTTTGGGCAGGGTCTAGAGACTACCTGGGTCTCCACCAGTCCTGTGTCTCTGTCAGTAGCTTTATTTCCCATTCTGTCAAGCCTAGGTTTCAACACTGTATTCCCATAATGTTATTTGTGAAGGAGGCCTAACTCTTTATTGATAGTTTTGTAAATAAACTAATGCCAATATAAAGGCAGATAAATGTGAAACACAAGAGTCATCTTACGTATGCTTAAAAATTAATTTTTAAATTCATAATGAAGTTGCTACGTTTCCATTGTCACCAAACTCCAAAATAGCAGACTTTTTCTGCTCAATAAAGAATATAACTTGGAGCATATGAAATGTAGTGAAAATGTTTTATTAGTCTAAATATTTATTAATTTCTTTAAAATTAAAACATATAGGATTTCTAAAAATTACAATTACATGGTTAAAAAACACAGCTTGAGATATTTTTTGGTTGCGTTACTAATTTCTTCTTAATTCTCCCAGCAATGAGATTAAGAGGCAATATGCAAAATGGGGAAATAAAATAGAAAGAAAAATTTACTATATTTAAGTAATGGTTGGACTCTGGCCACCCTCACACTCAGCTGTTTGTTTTCAGTGTTCTAAGAAAAAGTGATTGAAATGCCTTTATTATAAACTCATTTTATTGGGTGTACAATAAAAATTCTTTAAGAACCTTGTTCAGCAAAAAAATTGCCAGCTAAGTCACTGCAGTTGATCTTTATTCCCCTCATCAACTCATTAGAAATTATGATCAAAGACAGTACTCAGAATAATGTCCACTGCTTTTGCTGTACTTTCTTATAACTGGAGAAAACTTACTGGGGGTCTGAGAGGTTCTGCAAGGACGTTTCCAAATTGCTACATCTACAAGTAGCAAAGGCAGAACATATCACAAAAATAGTAAGAGGGATGGAATTACCAGATCCCAAAATGATATACTGCTATTTTTGCTAGAGTTTTTGTAGTTAACACAGTAGAGTTGTCTTGAGCTTGTGAGATACCTGCAAAATATGGTACTAGAGAAGGAGAGTGGAGAAAATACAGGAGGAGCAGTTCAAGTTATACAACTTGAACCATGCAATACAAAAAGAAGGTTACTATTTATCTGATATATTTTCATTCACTTTATATCAGATCTTAAAAAAAAATCTAGATTCTGAGATCAAGGTAGCAAGATCCTTAGAACAGCTGATAAAAGGAGGATTAATTTATTTCTCTTACTTTGTTATTTAATTCAATCTCTTTAAAATAACCCCAAACCAGATTATATTAAAGAAAAATCATTCCAAAGCACTGTCAGACACATAGTAATAATGCTGTAGGACAGCACAAGGAAAGTGCATGGTCCAGGTGCTTTGTCCATAACTTCAAGATATGGGCAGAAAGCCACGGTGCTCTGCCCTCCTCCTTTCATTCAGTCTACCTGTGCTCACCCAGCCAGCCTGGGCAGCACACACGGCCTGATGCTGCCAGGAGCCGAAAGCAGGGGCAGGCTGAGTAAAACAAGATGCCTTTCCCTGTTCTACCCACAAGGGCTGCTGGCTATGAAAAAAAGAGCAGCAGCCTGAAAGTGCATGGGGAGCAAAGTGCCCTGAGTGGTAATGCAGATTCTGCACTCCGTGTGGCAACCCTCTGGAGGGTAACAATTACCCCTGCCACAAGCATCATACTGTGTGGACGCCAGCAGCAGGGAACCTGAAATGACTAAAGTAGCTCTAAAAATCTGACTGACATTAGGAGATGATTACAAATTCACCTAGAATTAATTTTTAACTGGCATTTAAAAGATAAAATCCCATTAAAGAAGATTCACTGCAAAAAGAGCTGCCAATTTAGAGACACAAATAGTCTTTATAACACTGTAACTGCTTCTGAACAGTATTACTTCTAATAACATTCAGACTGGAGACCCAATTGCATTCTTAAGATTTTAGGAACTAATGTTGATGAATTCTAAAATTCAAGAATGTACCTGGGAATGTTTTGAAAAAAAAAAAAAATGGTGGAGTTCTCAGAAGTATTTTTTAAGTCAACCTTTTAAAAAATTCAAATCCTGAACAAAAGCAGAAATACAAACATATGCACAAGACCTATCCATTACATATAAAGATGGACATACCATGGCAGCATTGCAGGGATAACTATGACTGACATAGACAGTAGGTTTGTAGGGATAAAATAAAGAGCATTACTCTTATATAAGATAATATGTCCTTTACTTCAAATGGGTCAATCACGACAGATGTGCTAAAGCACCTTCAATACCTAAAGAAAAGCTGATTGTTCAAGTTTACTTACTGTAATAAAGCTGAGAATAAAGCTCTGTAATGCCAGCTGATCCCAAATAAGTACCAAACAGATGTCTAGCCTTGTTGTAAATATTGACTGAACAGAAGTTACATGTCAAAATTACATTTTTCCTTAACTGTATCTGCAGAAAAATCTGACTAAAAAAGCCCCTCTTCCACAATTAATTGAGGTACAGGGCTGAAATTTACTGTTAGCTGAAAATAGACATTTTGCTATTTCACTCCTGCTGGAATTCAGTATCATGTTTAGATGGTTTTACAACACAGTCAGCAGGCTCACGGTAAGAGACACTTTTAAAATGGCTTTTTCTTTTGGTCACAAAATGGTCCTGTCATCTTTCATACCAAATTAAGGATTTTATTTCAGAAACTTCTTAGAACAAGCCATAGTCCTTCTCTCCTCCATCACTGACAATGGCAGTACAGGAAAAAAAAACCGCCAATACAGATAACACTAATAATTATTGAAAAAACATTCTGAGTATAGATGCACTTGTACCATCAAAACTTAGCATTTACCAGAATGGCTAGTCATTCAGACTTAAGGAAAACAGATAATGGAATAATTTAGGTTGAAAAACACCTCCAAGATCATCAACTCCAACTTCTGATTAAGATCTTGTCATACAAACCATGGCACTAAGTGCCACATCCAGTTGTTGCTTAAACACCTGCAGGAATGGTGTTCCTCTCTGCACAGTCCATTCCAATGCCTGACCACCCTTTCAGCAAAGAAATTTTTACTGATGCCCAAGCTGAACCTCCCCTGGCACAGCTTGAGGCCATTTCCTCTTGTCCTGTCACTTCTTAGCTGGGAGAAGAGGCCAAACCCCCACCTGGCTATACCTTCCTTTCAGGGAGTTGTACAGTGATGATGTGCCCCTGAGCTGCCTTTTCTCCAGCCTAACAATCCCAACTCCCTCAGCTGCTCCTCACAGGACTTGTGCTCCAGACCCTTCCCCAGCTTTGTAGACTATCTCTGGACACTCTCCAGCACCTCAGTGTCTTTCTGGTAGTGAGGTGACCAAAACAACACACAATTCAAGGTGTGGCCTCACAATTTGAGTGTCGGGTACAGGGGAACAATCCCTGCCCTGCTCCTGCTGGCCACACTACTGCTGGTACAGGCCAGGATGCCATTGGCCTTCTTGGCCACCTGGGCACTGCTGGCTCGTGTTCAGCTGCTGTCACCAGCACCCCCAGCTCCTTTTCCTGTGGGCAGCTTTGCAGCCACTCTGCCCCAGCCTGTGGCCCTGCCTGGGGTTGTTGTGAGCCAGGGGCAGGACCCAGCACTGGGCCTTGTTGAACCTCACACCACTGGCCTTGGCCCATGATCCAGCCTGCCCAGATCCCTCTGCAGAGCCTTCCTGCCCTCAGGAAATGTCCAGGCAAGTAAGGTTAAAGACTTTCTCTCTATATATATGTTATGTCCTTTAGGGAAGTAATGAAGCTTCATTCTTCCACTGAAGAGTAGGTCTGTGCTAAAATGTCTAGGAGAGACAACACAGGCACGAAAAGAGTGTGCTTCTACTGTAATCAGAGGTTTTACTTATCATCAGTGGAATATGCAATGCCATATAAACAAGCTTTTTAACACAAGCTCCATCCACAGGACCTCTTTTCTTTTCTTTACTGCTATTGCATACACAGATTTGATTAATTTTCCTTCTTTTAGAGAGCTTGTGAGATTATCAGTGGAAGGATCTGTAATGTAATCTTTTCTAGTGACACACACCAAATCAAAACTTGAAGATTATGTATCAAATGTACACATCAAATATACACATCTGAGATGAGGTCTACAGCTATGAAAATTTTCCAAAACACCCAAATGTAATTGCAGAGATCTATGATACACAGACATGCTTTTTATGGTGGGCATGTGGTTTTCTTGAACTGCATGTCTAATTCTATCTGTAAGTATCGACTTCAATGAGACTTCAATGTAAGCTCAGCTGTGTTTGTTACTATAAAAGAGTAGCTCTAGCACAGCTCATTTGTTCAGCTGCACTCCAGTTTGTGGAGTCACTATGACTACATTTTTGAGTTATAAGTGGAAATTGCTGTATGTGTTACATAAATTTTATAAATGCCGAAGTTCATTGAATAACATGTTTTTCATTGCCTTGTTCTGTTCTTTCTTTCCATGTGTGAGAGCATTCATGCAAATAAAAACAAATGTTTAAATTAAAATAGAATACAGTTTTCCTGACAATTCCAGATTTTGCTGATTCCCTTCAGTAAAAGGTATATGATAGAGAAACAATGCCCTATCCTCACATAGGAAATACCACCCTGGTAATTGGAAAGTGTTCTCTCTAACAGTACATTAAAGAGGAAGCAAGCTTCACTCAGACTACAACGTCCTGGGTACAAGCTGCTCAATGTGACGTTGCACAATTTTAAGCTGAAGCTTTTAACTTTTCTTATAAAAGCTGTGGAATTTTCTGCTACCAGTTCAGGGGAAAACTAGTGACAAACAACTACACATTAAATTGTAAAAGACAGTCCAGCACACTGGCTGCGGAAGAAAAACACAGCCATGTACAGAAAAAAAAAGGTTTTCTGTACCTCATGCAAGCATCTCTTTTGAAAACTCACAGTAGCATGCTGTGCAATGTGAGACTCTGCATCACAGTCACATTCTTTCAAAGTTTCCTCTAACGGAACAAGAACAGCATAGCAAGTGGAGCAAAGTGCCAGTGAACTAAATACACTGTTAACTAACGAAGTCCTGTTACAAAGTGGGAACTTGCCTACAACAGGACATCAACTAATGCACTGCTGTGTAGGAGACATCCACTCAAAACTACTATGAAAATCAGCATTTGAGCACTGCATCAAGATTGTGACTTAGGTTGATGTCACTAGGTTAGTTTTCCATAATGTATAAGTTTTAATGCCCACTATCCTGCATCACTTTTCTGTATGCTTTGGTGAAGTAAAATTTTAATAATAAAAACTAATGATTAAAAAAATTAGAAGGGTTTCTAAGACACAATTATTAGTGACAAACTGCATTTCACTCCTTCTACTGACCTAAAAATACAGTAACCTACAATGTTCTTTTCTTTGAGGTCAGTGAAAACCACTTCTTAGTCAGGGAGTACCTTGATTAAAACACATTGTTAAATTCTGCCTCTCTACCCAGCCTCTCCCCATTTCAATAAGATAGAAAGTTACCAAAGACTGAAATACGATTGTACTAATAAAATATTTTGGAGGTAGGAACTATCAGTCCCTGTCGTATCCCTCCTAGCTAGGATCTGTGTTTCCAGGGTCTAGTTTTCCTGGCTGCTCATTGTGGTGCTGCCTCTCATGCGTGATGTCATCTCAGAGTAACCAGACTGAACTGGCCAGGAACCTCACCAGAGCTGCAGGCCTGAAGTTTACACTCAAATTACAGCACACTGATGAGCAATGAGAAAATGCCAGCATGAGGAATCAAGTTTTCTACAACTCAGGCAAAGGATTGTGACACAAAAATGAAGTTAATACTGATGTAACTGGATCCCATATCTGAATGGCCATTGAGCTTTGTTAGTTTTAGTGCAATTGTTTAGCATTGGGGATTTTTAAGCGTTTCTTTCACTTACAGGACTTCCAGCATCATGTTTACAGATTTTGCTCAAAAATGCAGTTACACAGGTAAAAATTTTGTACTGTGCTTGCTAACTCTTAAAAACGTTAATATCTAAAACCCAATGAAATCACATCAAATTTCCTACAGCAATTTGCTGAATTACTGTAGTGCCACAATAGCTGACTCAGATGTTTAGTATTCCTGCAGTTTACCCATAACACTCAATTAGACAGATTTAAAATTCTGGCCATTAGTCTACTGTGTATCCATAATACGGAGACATAGATTTTTTATGTTATTAAAATACGCAGGTTATTATTGGGGGGGGGGCGTTGGGAGTCGGAATAACAAAGAAATCCTGCAGATACATAAGAACCACCAAAAGACAGTGGCCCATTTGAAGCTACAGCCCACACTAAGGGGACGATTTTTAGTCACACTTTCCCCTTTACATTAGGCTCTTAGGACAAAGTGAAGTCAATGGAGCACTTGAGCTCTAAACCAGGTTTTCGAGCCGCCCATGTCTGCTACACATATTTTCCTACCGATTTCCGAGAGGAGAGCAATGAACGCAGCAGCCAAATTACTCTACGGAGTTGGTCGGAGAAGAACGAAGTGTCGGTGATCGTGCTGCTATGATGATTTAAGTCTTACCCGGCACTTCTACTTGGGTAGTAAGATCAGACCGCTACACGTGTCAGCGGGGACGTCGCGGGCAGGGGGTGCGCACCCCAAGTCCCCCC
>VWZV01008057.1:3335-14996 GCA_013397155.1 Irena cyanogastra | reverse complement strand
GCCCGCCCCCGGCCCTGACCCCCGCCGGGCCGCGCCGAGCATCCCCCGCCGGGCTGACCCGGCTCTGCCCCCGGCTCACGGGCACACCCCGGAGGACATTTTCCCAGTAGAGGGGGTGTTCGCTCACAGAAGCCTCAATCGGATAGGAGAAAAAGGTTTCTGTGTTTCCTTAGCAGAGCGTGGACTTGCTTTCGAGTGGCGAGCTTTAGGAGGAGCAACACACTGACCACAGCTGTTACCGGGGCGTGTATGTGTCTGTGTTTATTACTGNTGGGGGGGGGGCGTTGGGAGTCGGAATAACAAAGAAATCCTGCAGATACATAAGAACCACCAAAAGACAGTGGCCCATTTGAAGCTACAGCCCACACTAAGGGGACGATTTTTAGTCACACTTTCCCCTTTACATTAGGCTCTTAGGACAAAGTGAAGTCAATGGAGCACTTGAGCTCTAAACCAGGTTTTCGAGCCGCCCATGTCTGCTACACATATTTTCCTACCGATTTCCGAGAGGAGAGCAATGAACGCAGCAGCCAAATTACTCTACGGAGTTGGTCGGAGAAGAACGAAGTGTCGGTGATCGTGCTGCTATGATGATTTAAGTCTTACCCGGCACTTCTACTTGGGTAGTAAGATCAGACCGCTACACGTGTCAGCGGGGACGTCGCGGGCAGGGGGTGCGCACCCCAAGTCCCCCCACCCCCCACGGGCGCTGGCGGCCGGAAGGGGCCGCGGGAGGGCGCGGGGAGTCCGGGAGCACCCCGGGCCATGCGGTCACTTACAGACGTGGTCATCCATCCTCAGCGGCCTCCGGAGACGGATGCTGGCCGGGATGGTTTTGTCCATCAGCTCCTCGACGCTCTGCAAGAAGCGCCCGCACGCCGTGGTTAGCTCCCGCGGGGCGGCACAGCCCGCACCGGGAGGGTCCGGCCGCGCAGCCCCCGCCCCGCACGGCGCCTACCTGCACACCGACGGTCCGCAGCATCTCCCGCTTCTCCTNTTGGTAATGTTAGTCTTGGGGAGCGGAGAGGTAACTGGAACCAACTTTTCCCCATCTCTCAGTTCTGTGTCTCTCTGAGGATGATACTAGCATAGTTACAAACTTGTATCTTTGTTTATAAACAGATGCCCACATTTCTTCATCTTCCAGAACTAACCCCCAGAGCTGCCACATTGAGGATATATATTTGAATCAACATTTAAATAAAATAGCAATGAAAGAAAAAAAATATTTCCAAGATGTCAATTAATTTCATCTTAATTGTATCACAGATCTACTGCCTTCTGAATTTAGTAAGACAACTGATCACTACTTTGGAACCTAAAAGTAAATTTGCTTTGCACCAAAGATCACTAATTCATGCATCTCTCCATTCCTGTAGTAAACACGAAATTACTTCTCTGATATAATCTGAGCTATCATAAATACTCTATTATAAAGGAAAAGGCTGTCACAAATTTATGCCAGTATGTATTTGGAGTAACAATGTGAGTACCTGGTTTCAGAATCAGAGATTCCCAAATTAAGTGAGATGAAGCTTGCTTCAAACAGCAAAGCTGTTTGCTACAAAGGTTTGTGATATAAATGCAACACTGACTTTAACTGACTGCTATTAAAATATAAATATGCGCTGCTTTTCTCCTCTAGATGTATATATTGCTTCTTTACAAATATGATAGTAGCAGGAAGGAAATTAAAACTTTGTTATGGGTTTTATCTTGAAATCACATAAGTGAAATAGAAATATTAGAAAAATATATTAAAACTATGATAGTAACAAATTAATTCCTATTATGAATTTGTACCTACATAATTCCTTTTTAAAGTCATTCTAAAGCTTTTTGAAAAAACCCTGCAGATTATGTTCAAATATTCTTTCAGACTTCATTCAAATGGTAAGTGTTCTTAAAAATATATCCCTTTTTTCTGTCAGGTAGAATCAGGATGATATTTCACACAAACTGAGACATTATAGTCAGCTCACTCAAAATGGTAACTTTGACAGAATTGTTTCTTCAATGTGAGGTCAGAGTTTTATACCTATCTGTAGTGCTTTGGGAAGTGAAGTCTGAGGAAATAAAGAAGCATCCCAAACAATACATTTTCAATCCATATTTCTCCATTTTCCTGAACTAACCCAGGTTTAGTTCAATTTGAAAACTATGCATTGGAGCAGGAAGACTGGAGAGGTGTGCCAGTGAACCACATAGTGATGTCAAGGCATGCCCACTTCACCTTGGAAAGCATCACCTCTGGAGTGCTTTGTTAAGCCACTCCAGAGGTGGTGCTTTTTTATTCAGAACCTCAGCACAGACTTCAGCTTAGCATGGGCTATGTGTAATCAGTGTGGTAGAGATACAAGCCTGGTTTATGTGCTTGATGGGTTAGACAGCTCTTTAGCAGCCTCTTGAAAACTGTTGTTTATTGCCTTAACTAGCAAAATAGGAATCTTGAACAAGAGATGCAATAGAAAGTGAAGCTTGGATATGAAAGGTGACTAGTGCTTTGATATCAAATCAAG
The DNA here is from genome assembly GCA_013397155.1 of Irena cyanogastra. Taxonomy (NCBI): domain Eukaryota; kingdom Metazoa; phylum Chordata; class Aves; order Passeriformes; family Irenidae; genus Irena; species Irena cyanogastra. The sequence continues at coordinate 12,477 of VWZV01008057.1, read as the reverse complement.
AAAAGCTAGCTAGTCTTGTAGCTTTGAATAAAGTTATCACTTCAAAATACATAGCCAACAAAACCAGCTGTTTTCTTCATGTATATCAGCAGAAGGAAGGACGTTTCCTGGAAGGCAAGAAAGGACTGGGAAACTGCATCTTGCTGTTAATACAGGTATTTGCACAAAGCTCAGAGATGCATATGTCTTTGCCTGATGAGCTGACCATGTGAGTTGCTATGTAGCTTTTTGGGACGTCAGTTTTGTTAGATAAAGCACAAGACTTTGTGCTTTAGTGTTTCCGATACCCTTTAAATTAAAAAGGAGTGCCCTATACCCTTTAAACTAAAGTGCCATGTTAACATGGTACACTTTTTAACACTGGTATTTTTAAGCTTTCTATGAATGTCTTGACTCCAGTTGTGATTTAGCAAGAAGACCTATTGCAGTTCTAATACTGCAAGGTTCATGGGTGATGGAACTATCCTTCTACGCTCTTTTAAAATAATGAATTATCAAAATAAGAAATTGTGTTGTATTCTTTTAAGATTCAGTCCAGTTTCTTCCTATAACCCACTGAGGAAAATCTATGCCAGTTGATGTGCCTCTGCACCACTGTACCACAGAACATAGAGATTAGGTCAGATTACAGTGTTATCTGTAATAATAACCAATTTCTGATACTGGCCAGTGACAGCTACCTAAGGAGAAACACAAGACTAGGCAAAAAGATGTACTGATACCAATCTGCAGTATTTCAGTCACCATCCTGGGATTTCTGCATTTAGTAGTCCTTAATGTACTTTTTTCTCAAATTTGTTCAGCTGATCACTGAGCCCATGTAAACTCTTAATGGAATAAATATAACTGTTTACTCTTCACATGGAGTCATATTATAATCCTTTCTTCCTTTGTCTACAACTCCTTAAAGTAGTGAAAAGCATTCATAATGTTAAGGACATTTCAACAATTAAAGCAAAAGAAAAAAAATACGAGTATCAGTACAGACTTAGTCCAACATATGCTGACATCTGTCCTGATGCAAGATTTGTTCTGTAGAAATTCCTCAATGGAAAGAAAGTTTTTAGCAGTTTAAATTATCATCTCTATGGTTGCTCCTGTTTATGAGTTTGTACTTTAACTGCAAACAGGTTTGTACTGTATTGCTGCTTTTTAATTTGAGACATCTTTAACACAGATTTTTTCTCTCTTGGAAATACATCTGTAACATGATTCTTTGTTTAAAATAAGATTTGAAAAATACTATGGCTGTCAATACATAAAGAACAACACAGCTTCTTGTCCACCAACAACCTCAAATCATTCTCTTCAGGGCTGCTCTCAATCCATCTCTGCCCAGACAGTACTTGTGCTTGAGATTCCCCAGATCGAGGTTCAGGACTTCACAGCTGACCTTGTTGAACTTCCAGAGGTTTACACAGGCACACCTCTCAAGGCTGTCCAGGTTGCTGTGGATGGCATCCCTGCCCTCCAGTGTGTTGACTGAACCACACAGATTGGTGTTGTCATCACTGGTCTCTACACAGACATTGAGAAATTGACCACAACTCTTTGAGTGCAACCATCCAGCCAGTTCCTTACCCACTGAGAGATTCATCCATCAAATCCATGTCTCTCCAGTTCAGAGACAAGGATGTCAGGCAGAACACTGTCCAATGCTTTGCACAAGTCCAGGTAAATGATGTCAGTTGTTCCTCCCTCATCCACCAATGCTATAATCCTTCACAGAAGGCCTCCAAACTTGTCAGGCACAATTTGCCCTTAGTGAAGTCATGCTAGCTGTCACCAATCAGATCCCTGTCCTCCATGTGCCCTAGCATATGGTCCCACAACCTTGGTCAGAGAGTGAGAAAACTGCATTTTTCAGAGTCGGCTTGAGACTCCAAGAAGTCCTAGCCAAAATAATGATAACCTGTTCTTATAACAATAGGCACGAGCTGTTTTTTCCCTTCTCTCCATTTTTTTCTCTTCTCTTCAAGACAATTTGCTAAAAAATGTTGAGCTGGCCAGCCAACCAGGTATAATGTATTGATTAGTTAACCAGTCCAGTTAACCAGTTGGATCAGAGTAGTGTATAAAAGGAGAGAACTTTGTAATAAAGTAGATTCTTCCTGAATACCCAGCCTTGGAGTCGGTGTTGTTCTCTTACTGTAATAGCGACATCAGCATGGTTTCCACGAGGACATGCTCCATGGTCTTGCTGGGCACTGAGATGACACTGACTGGCCTGTAGTTCACCGGGTCTTCCTTATGTTCATTTTTTCCAAAATGGTTATCTTTACTCTCTTCCAGTCATCAGGGACTCCACCAGACTGGGGATGTTCACTGAATATACATGTAAGTATCCATAAACATTAACCTTGGAGTAAAGCCCTTCCAACTCCATTTCATGTGCGGACAAATGCTGAAGAAAGCAAGTGTCAGAAGGTTTTAAAGGTACTAGGTATTAGTTTGTTTTCTGCATTTCCTCTGTCAGAGAGTACCACAGTGCTGCTTTTCCCTCCAACTAGGTGCTACAGGAGTAAAGAGCAACTCTGGGGCATGGTCCCACATGTATAGTCATAGCAGGGTGAGCCAGGTGTTGGTAGTAGGATCCACTGATAGTCCCAGGCAAGAGACGAACCAGGTCCAGGCAAGAGCAAAAGGAGCTGAGACTGCAGGTAGGACGACAGACCGAGTTTCATCTTGAATCTTAAGTCCATGCAGCAGACAGGACTAAAGACAGTGGGGAAGGGATATCTGAGAGCCACATTTAGGAGGAAAACTAGGTACCAAGTAGGTTTGAGGTCTGCCCAGATAGCAGGGCCAGACTAGGCTGGAGACCAGCATATGGCAAGACAGCTGAACTGCCAGACACCTCCGTGACAGATAGCCAAGCAGGGCAGTTCCTGCACAGTTATGGCAAATACTTCTCCTTCCTAAAGCTCAAATTACAATCAAATATGTTGGTTTTCTTCCTTGTTATCACTGTCAATCCTTACAAATACCCAATAATGTCCTCTGTAAACCTTCCCAAGAATGCCAGGAGGAGCTGCACTGGATTTCTTACAAAGGCAGAATTATTTGCTGCTGCGTAGGTGATTTTCTAGTCTGTCTTTCTGCCATTTGCTCTTTTTTAAGTTGGTTCAAAGGTAAGCTTGATAGACCTTGAATGCAAATTCAGTTACTTAATACTGGGTATGTTAACCCTTTTATCATGTTATTTGTGTCCATTTGCTTTAAATACTGAATATGGCTATATGATAAGAGCAATGCCTGTGTAAATATATCAGGAGGTATTATCTATTATGAATACCTATGTAATAGACATTGCATTACAAGAATTTCTCTTGCCTAATCTAGTTTTATTAGGCAATAAAAAAGTTCTCCCTGGCACAGAGAGACCTGTATACTGCTGACCCTAATAGGTGTATCATGATGACAAAGTACTAATATATTCTTTGGGAAATAAACATCTGACCTCTCTTGTTCTTATCTAGGAGTTGAAGGTATTATGCAATAGAATACGCAGATTTTGCAAATTCAGGAAGTCTAAAAGTTGAGACTTGTTTTTTCAGAAGACTAGATTTTGTATATGCATAGAATTTTATTTTGTTATTTTTAGAGTAGAAATGGAATTATCATTACCTCTGTTCTTCAGCTAGCACACCTATACAAACTGCTGAGAAGACAGATTCAGCAAAAACTTTTCTTTCAAAAAAATATCTCAGATCCTACATGTCTATCTAGATTATCAGTCCAAGAGATATTAGTGAAACCATCACTTATCTTGAAAAAACACTGAATAAAAATCCTCCTCCTGTTGCAAGGTTGGGTCACAGCTGCTCATCTTCCAGGGTTTGAACAAGACCCCTTCAGTAATAGGAAATCTGTTACAAAGCCATTTTCCTCATCCCTGTTTGAGGTAAAAGTTTATGAATTGCTCTCTATAAATCAGAGAAGCTCCAATATGGCAAATCTCTTTCATCTTTGTATCTCAAAGCAAAAGATTCAAGAAGAAATCCTGCAGTTACTATGGGGAACTTCCCTTTTGGGGGAGTTTCTGAGTCCTCATCTGCTCAAAGAAACTGTTGCTTTCAGAACTGTAATTATTTATGATTTTAATGGATTATTTAAACCAGTTCTGCAAATGCAGCAAGTGATTCCATCAAAACATACTTTCTATCAGGCTCTAGGTGGCCCACAATTGGTTCTGGCATTGTGTTTGATGATAGTCTGACTATGCCTACATATACATAGATTTGTCCATATAAATGCAGATGAAGTGTCTGAATGAACCAACATAAGATTTCATTATATTGTGTCTATCCTAAAAAGAGGGGTGATTTTCTTGGGTGCATAAGTTTTGCTGGCCTGGCAAAGGATCACAGGAGATTAATATCCCAGATAGTACAAGGTAGGAATTGGCACTGAATGGTGAGGATAGGGGAGTGAAAGAAATGGGACTGGCTCTTCTGATAAACAACTAGAAGCTGCAAAGATTGGTTCAGCTATCTTCTTGACCATTTGCAGTTGGTTAGAGTATCTGATATTTTTCAAACTCCTAGTGAACATATCTATGTGAACTCTTTAAGTATAGATCAAGACTGAACCAGCACTGAAGAATCTGTCTCTGAAATAAAAAGTGAATAAATACTTTAATGTTACATAATATCTTAGTTAACATATAACTTAGAAAAAGTGTAAGATGTTGCAATGTCCTGGTTGTGGTATTAGATATCTTTTTGCTGCTTCTGTTAAAAAAAAAAAAGAAAAAAAAAAGAAAAAAAAGTAAATACTATCAAACATGGATATAATACAAGCTCCTTAAAAGGACTGGCTCACACATGCTTACTAAAGACTTCTTAGGATGCAGCTGTACTTCCTGTAAACATCCCAAGTACAATAAACATGCTCTACCTGACCACGACTTGCCATTCACTTATGGTCCCCCAGGGACTGCACATGATTTGTAGAGCCATGATTCTGCAGCTCTGGCCACAGAGCATGCACTAATGTTGATTCAGTGCAGTGCTGCATTGACATATTTTGATTCTCTACAGGATTTAAACATGACAATGAGCTTCAACTAATCCAGAATTTTGTTTTTTAGTGCGGCATGGTAAGGCAATATCCTGACTCAAATGGAGAAGGAGAAATGCTCAGACTTTGGGAAGCAATTGAAAAGGCAGACTGCAACAAGAAAATGAAAAATGCAGCTTGGGATATCTACTTGACGGATTGATGGGAAATGCTGCTCATTGTCAATATGATTTATGTGGAAGAAGGGGATGGAATGAGCAGTTGGTCAGAATAGAAACTGCAACAGGACTAACCAGTGGCAAAGAATAAGAGAAAAAACTGAGAGTGAGTTAGGAGTAACAAGGAGTGTAACCCTGAAAAAACAGTCAAATATCTACCTATTTACTAAATAAGGTATGTGTCCTAGGGAAAAAATAGCAATCCTAAATATTCTAAAAATATATTCTAATGCATATGTCTAGAGACTAGATAAAACTGCAGAGGAAATCCTAAATCTTAATTTCATGATTTTCAGTGTTTCAGTTGATTTGGATATAAAGATATCCAACAGGTAATTATCTTAATTAAACTAGCATGGCCATGTACAATGATGAGGGAAGCTGAGAAATCTTAGATGTTAGTAGCAATTCATTTCCTGTTTTTCAACAAAATTATGATGAAGAATGTGTTGTATAATTTTCTCATTACAGCCACTCTCCCAAAGGATGACATGGAAAAATGTTAAGTAATAGGTGAACAGAAGGAAAAGGATGTTGGAATTTCCATAGCACTAGCTTCTGAAGTTATATAGTTTCACACTACATCTGCTTTTATAGCACTCTATACCTGTTACCCATGGATTAATCTCTCTATTTCATTTTCCTATGTACACTGAGTTAATTAAGGGCAGCCATTTACTACTAATGTTGCATGAGAACATTAGAGATCACTGTCTTCTAACGGTGTTAATATATTAGCCTGCCTAAGTGCAAATATTTAAAATGCATCTTCTCTGTGCTTACGTTTTCCAGTTGCAAAATGGCATTATGCAACTTGGTCTTTGGTAATCTTTAAAAAAGCTGAAATAAATAATAGGATCAAATCACATTTGTTTTTTACTTGATTAAGGTTTCCATGAACTAGAAATACAGCCACCGAAAATTTTTGCAGAAGGTAAGAGCACAATCACACTTCCTTGTCTGAATGACAACTGCTTTTTAAAACATAACCTCCGTCATAAAATTATAAGGAGCTTCTAGAAACAAAACCACAGAACTCTCCTTACTGTTCCAATAGAAGTTCTGTATTCTGTAGAACAAAATTAAAAGCCAGAAATATGTTTTTCTAAAGAAACAGTCTAGATTCACTGGTAGGGAAAACACTGGGAGAGGAGTACTAGCCAATACAGTCTGTACCTCCTTGGCTAAGCAATTCTTAATCAAGGTAAGCAATATGCACTCTTAAATGGGACTTAGTACTCGGAAACACCTAAAGTAATAAAAAGAAGTAGTGGCACTGAAATGAAAATAATAGAGTCATTTTGCTCTCCTGGACATATCTCATTAACCCGTTCAGTCATATATGAAATAAACAAATAATTAAACTCAGGCCACTCACTACTAAGAAGTAGATAATAAAACCTGGAAATTTATTACCTTACATTTCAAATTTATGACCAGTAGCAAAGAGTATGTGTCATGTTTCTCTAAGAACATTTGTTCATTAGCCTGAGCATTTCAGCAATTACTCAGCAGGAAGTAACAGAAGAAATGGACAATGGATTAAGAGATGCAAAATAACTGCATGGTAGTAAGAGAATGTAAATAAGTATAAGTCTCTGCAATTTTAACGTATATGAAAATGTGTATGAATAGTAGTATTTGTGAACAAAACAATAACATGTTCAATGAAACAGTCTGGCATAGTCTGTCAAAAAATTGGAGAATTTCCAACAGCTTGTTTAACTAAAACAATCAGAGAATCACAGCTTTAAGGGTTCTATTTCCTTGTAAAATAATTTTACTCATCTGAAGTTTTAGTCCTGTTTAGAAGACCATGTGAATAAAAAAGATTCACAACTTTCTTTCTGGGTACCTTGAGCCATTTGCCAAATGTTTTTTAATGACTGCCCAATAAAATACAAAGTAAATTACTTGCTATCAAGTAATATAAAATGGGTATTTTTTTCCTGTTCTCATTAATAAGATTCTTCATAATCCTTTTCTTAAGGAGGACCTTATAAAGGCCAACACACTGTCAGTCATATGATTGTACTTAACAGGGTACTTACGACAAACTCTCAGCAAGTAAAAAGTTAATGCAAAATCTAATCTTTGTGGTCCCCATCCTTGTCCCTCAGTGTCTATGTCTGTTCCTACTCCCACCCACCCCAACCACCCAGTCATATTTCGGTACATGCTCTCTGCCCTGCAGAATCTGGTGAACTTGTTCTGACAGAGGATTTAGAAGCAGGATGTGTTGAGTTGTGAACTACTTCCTGTTCACTGGCTATGGGTTGAGTAAATCCTCGCTCTCTTCAGAATCCTTGCCTTCCAATAAATCACAGTGTTCCCCTTTGCCAGTTTTTGAGAGCTTGGGGAGATAAAGGACCATGGAAAAGACATTTGGATGGAGTAAGAGAGGCTTTTGGTGGGAGGAGATCTGCCAGTTTCCCTCTAAGTAAATATTATCAGTGTGTGCTTGGGCTTTGAAAGTACAAAATGTTAAAACTGAGTGTCACTTTGCATTGACTCAGAGAAAGATTCAAATAATCCACAAAGCTATAATGCATAATATGTCAGTTTTAAAAGTAACAATGAACAGTGTGACAAGCATTTGTTTCATACTTGTTTTTACAAATAACAACAATGAAAAGCAGTATTTTAATGCTAACCATCTCCCAAAATTGGTCAATTCTCTTCTGAAATGCAGCCAATATTTTCTGCTTTTTGATTATCCATGACTGTCAAATGACTCACATTTTTAGTTAAATAAATACAGAAAAGGTATTTGGTAGAGAGTACAAATATTTCTATTTATTAGAAAAGTGCCTTTATATTATCTCTCTATTTCACAAAAAATTCTGAAAATGAAATCATTACCACCCTTTCTTGCATAGTTCAGATGCTTTTCCAGTAATTAATATTCTAACTGTCATTTCACTCCCAAATTAACTAGAGTTTGGACCATGGCTACTTTTTATTTTATATGGAATAAAATAAATAAATAAATAATAAAATTTATATTTTTCTCTTTGTAGACAGCTACCAACATTTTTTTCCATAGATAAAAAATGAGAAGTTGAGTCTCCCCTTTCCCATAATGGTCTTATGTGCCAAGTGCAAATTGTGTCTGATGTTTTTGTAGCTTTATATTCTTCTGTGATGGTCATGGTTATATTGTCCTACATCTCTTTAGCCTGAAAAATCAGTTAAGCAGTCCAAGGGCTGGTGCTAGAACCCAATGAAAAAAAGATTGACTCCAGCTTCTCACAGCTCAGGAGAGGTTGCTAAGAGGATATACAGTTGTGTAACTATGCAAGATCAAACCTTTTAAATTTTTTCCTAAGTGTGGATTTTTTTCTGTGATCAAATATGTATCAGATAAAAATGACTTGACTATACTTTGTCAAACTTCAGATGACAAAAAAAGAAAAAGGAAAAAATAAAGGGCCAAAAAAAAATTAAAAATTGCTATAGGTTACAGATGGAAGAGCTAAAAAAATCAACCAGGCAAGAACAGAATTTATCTGTGTATTACTACTCAGGACAACAGTAATACTGCAAAAAAAATCGAATGTTTTTTCCCTTTGGCATCCACTGCCCAAAAGGGAATAAAGCTACTTGCTGTAACAGCAACCTCTTCCTACAATTAGTGTTTTTGTGAAGGAATAGCAGATTGGTGTTCCATCTTCCAAACTCGATTAAGGCTTACAATCAGCAGCTGGACTGTGTGTCAGGACCCTAGAAATCCAGTTCTTCCAAAAACGTGCCTTCCCTACTTATTCTGGGAAAATTAATGTATCAGTGGATTTCGTTTGGGAAAATTAATGTATCAGTGGATTTCAGGGAGACTTGCTTTGATCAATTATAACTGCCTTATCTCAGTTATGTCATTTTTTGTCCTTGTGCACCTTGGGTTT
>VWZV01008056.1:71796-227422 GCA_013397155.1 Irena cyanogastra | reverse complement strand
AAAAAAGACACATAGAGCAATAAAGAAGCAAAGCTAGCAATTACAGGATGGTGACAAAAGTGTATATATCCCTGGGTGATTATAGCATAGAGAGGAAGGGCATTGATAATTTAAGTGATGGAGGTCAAGATGGACAATATGATGTAAATAGAAGCAAGTGAGTAGCAATGAAAGAGATGAAAATATTAAGGTGATGTTTTCAGCATCTCCTTTGCAATTATTCATTAGAAGGAGCTTGGTTTTTTATGAGCAGTATATGTGAAATGGGGATGTATTTGATGAGGAAGAAAATTGAGGCAGCTGATGCCTTTTAAATGTAATTGACTTGATGCAGAGGTCATCGGTGGTTTGCTGCCAAATTTCTGCAGAGCAATAGATTTAGCTGTTATTTTTTAAATGATCATTTGAGGGTTTTGAGCCAGATTTTAAAAATATGTCAGTTGTGAACTACAGTCATCACTTCTCTATTCTATTTCCTTGTTTGTATTTAAAGACTGTTAAATGTTTGCTCAGTCTAGGTGAAGAGTTTAACTGGTAACCAGGTAAATCAGGGTCTCACTTTCTTGAGGTCCCAAGGAGCTTTTAGCTGAGCTTTAGCACAAGACCAGGGAAGTACCCTCAGTCAGGGCTGTCTGGAGCACAATAGTTAAAAAATCTTCTAGAAGGCAGCATTGGTGAGTTTGCTCCTAAAAGGCAGCATAAGCCCTTAGAAACTGTGTTGCCAGCTTTCTGAGAAGTTGCTCTGGGGTGTAAAAGATGGAGATCATGTCTTTCCCCTCCTTTTGAAAGATGGAGCATGTTCTCTTCTATATGAGAGCTGCTGTGGGTGCCTGTCTTCTGTAAAAGACTCCAAGTTCCAGCTGTGAACAGATAGTGGAGAAAAGTGCTGTAGCACACTATGCTTCCCTGATCCTCACCTTTCCTATTCACCAAGAATAATGTTGGGGCAGGGGGATGAAGCAACGAGCTGGTGTATGAACCAGAGACGGTAGGGACAAGTTTTGGGTTTAGGTTCCATCTGTACATCACTGAATCAAATAATTTACAAGAACCTTAGGGATATCTCAAGGTTTTTTTTGGGTTTTGGTTTGTAATGGGAAAATGGCTTAATTTTCAAATTAATCTAATGTTGCTAAAAGCATGAATGAAAAGATGCTCAAAATCCATTGTGATTACAGGAAGCCTGATAAATGACTGGGAAAAATGTATTAAAGATATGACAGAAAAAATCCTCCTGAGGTTTTTATGATGAATTTTCTTTCCCTTTTGAAAGCAAAATAAATTCATCAGAAATGAGCAATCTTTAGCATTCAGGCAGTTTCAGCATTCCATTACTTAGGTAGTAACTGATAGGAGTCAGGTTAACATATTCTGCTCGTATCTCATAGAACAGAATCATAGTTTTACACTATATATTAAAAAAGTGGGTTATTCTGAGGCTTTTTAGAAAGGACTTACAGGCTGGGGAGTGTAGGAGGCACAGGGGACACATTGAGTGTTTAGGGTCCTGATTTCTTCTTTGATTTTGACTTTCTTTGTAGGTGGTGCCCTATCAGTTCTGTTCTGGATGTCTAGATTTCCTTACATAAAGCTGCCTAGACATCCTGGTGAGGATGCCCTGGGGTGCAAATCATTTTTGGTATCCATCTTCAGTACTGGTAGAAATGAGAGTCACCATATCTCTTGTGTAGGAGCAAACTTCACAATGTAAGAGTATGTGAAAAGAAAATAATTTAAGAACAAGGCAGAACTATTTATAACTGATTTGAATTAGCACTGAGGCCTATAAAACCTTGTACCTGTGTAAGTTCATGTGATCCTCAACACTGCCCCAGTGCATTTATGTCTCTAAACTTGATTGAGACAGCACTGTTTGGGTACATAACATGGTCCCACTTCTGCCAGAAGATGAAGCAGAGATTCAAACTGCACAGGGCATTATGGAAGAGAGAGCATTAGAACAAATTAAATTCTAGAGACCCTGCAATTTTCAAATTTATTTTGAATCACAATCTTTTTTTCCCTTTTTTGGGGGGGTTTGTTTTTGTGTTTTTTTGTTTTTGTTTTTATTTTCGTTTTTTTGTTTTTCTTTTTTATTATCTTTCTTTTTTTTTTTAAAGTCTGTCGGCTGGAAATCCTACTAAATTATAATGTGGTTCACCATGACCCAGGCTTGCCCCAAGCACACAGACTCACCTTACACAGAGTCATAAAATGTTTGGGTTTTAATTACCGACTGCTTCATAACTTGACATCTCATGAACCACAAAAAAAACTAGTAAAAAAGAATATTTTCTATCAGATGTCTTAATTAATCCTCATTTTCAAGATTGTTTTTTAAAAAATATAAAAGTTTATTTCTCTCTGAAAGGGCTTTTCTAGTATTAACTTTATGCTGAAATCTGTTTCTGACTAATTGTCAGCACTTGCCCAATTACTGTCCCTGATTTGATGAACTTCTTGGTATTGCCTTGTAAATCTGGCCTTCCAGCTTCAATTTATTGACTATAAACTGCTTCAACAGCCAGTCAGCCATGCCTAGTTTTATAATAATAATAATAGCAACAACAAACCTTATTTTTGAAGTCTGTTTTTACAGGATGATCATACACTGGGTTCTGTTTCTAGTAGGAAAAGAAATTTAGAAGTATTATCTGATTTGACAGGTGCATCTGTCACAAAATCTGGCCAAACGTTCTTCCTTCAGGAGCAGTCTTTTGTTTCACTGGGTAGTTTGGGGTTTTTTTCCATGTTTTTTTGTTGTGGTTTGTTTTTTGGTTTTTTTTTTTAATATCTTTCGGTTACCAGTGCTGCTTATTATTATGTGGTAGAGAAAATCTGTAAGAAACTAATATTTTTCATCTTCTGGATGTATATGTTTTTGTTGTTGAAAGGAATGTCTACACAGCTTAATATTTCAGGTGAGCTTGGAAAATGGCAGTGATGTGTGTCTTAGTTCTTAAAATCACATGAAAGCTTATATTTACATCCTATCTAAATACAAGGGATTCTTTAATAACTATATCCCTGTGACATGGCAACATATATACCATGAAATATCCCATAACAAAAATCTTGATTCTGAATTTTGAAAGTATCCAAAGCATTCTCTAAGATTTTTAAAAGAAAGAGAAGCAGCAAGTTCACTGTATGTTTTTTACAGTGTTGTTGAAAAACATCAGAGCTTCAGCAATATGTGAAATGTCACTTCTGGGCTTGCTCATTATAAAAATAATGAATAGCAATAATAATTATGTCATTTAATTGACACACAGTTAATTTTTGAGTATATGTATCTGCCCTGGAAAATGAAAAGTAGCTGCTTCTTAATTACATACCAGTTACAAGGCTATGACCCATGACTAATATAGAATGTTATCTGGCTGTCAGGAGTATTCTCAAAGAAATGTATTCAGTATGATGTGTGACCTGAGTTCAGTCTTACAAACTGAACAGTAAGTAGTTCAGAACCTGGAGCATTTCCTACTGACTGCAAACACTAATCTAATTTAGAAAAATCGTTCCATCTATTGATCAGTCTCTGCACTGAAGGTAGAGATGGATGTTTTTCAGGAGGAAGATCTTTAAGTAGCATGATGTGATGAAGGATGGTTACTTACTAATAAAATTCTTTCAGATTGACTGCAGTTTGCCCTTCTTTTAAAACTCTGTTTCTTATTTCTTTACTCACCTAGCAATTATAATTCTTAATTTAACAAATGAATCTCAGTTGTCATTATTAGAGTCATCAGATCCAATCTGGCCTCTAAAGTTTCTGTAGCTGCAGTTAGAGAGAAATACTGTATTTCATGGTGTTCTGTCCATAGCTGGAAGGATAAATACATATTTAAGTTGAAATATGCTTGCTTTGTTGGTTTTGGACAGTTTTGTCCTTAGAGTCAAATATGTTTCTTTAATACTGTAAGCATTGTCTCTCCTTATTGAAGTAATCTGATATTCCAAAGGGGATCTGACATTCCATTAAAAAAAATTCAGAAATTTTTTTTATTTGGGTTCTCTTAGACTAATATTATGGCAATGGGATGTAATTCAGAGCCCACTGATGTGCACGTAAAATTTAGATGACTGTTCACTTAGATCATGATCACATGTCTTTTATGACCTCAGACTTTCCTGTCTGTTTGACACTTTGTTTCTTTGTCTGCAGACATCTGGTCCTCAAGGATCACTCAAGGATGGCGCCAAGAGCTCTCTTAGGAAAAGCTTCAGGGTCCTTAACGAAGCCAAGATGTTAGAAAATGATGTTAGAGGTATGTGCAGTATATGGCATTCAGACCCCTAAACAGAGGATAAAAAATGTTGTGAGACTGCCATACTTATGGTATGAATAATCCGTATAGGAAAAAAGTAGAATTCGTTACCTGATTTGAAATTGGACAGTGTATCAATGAAGAAGATTCTCCTGGTTTGTGTCCAGGCATTATACAGGAATTCCTGTCCCCTCTGTCCATTTCTTGGACAAGAAGGCTGAGGAGGAGGGAACTTAGGTCTTCTCTTGCTAACTGCAGTAAGGGCAAGAGTAAGGGCAAGAAAAATCACACACAGTAAATATTCATGGCTGAGTTTTAAACTTGTCACAGAGATGATGCATGAATCCTCCCCATCCTTCTAGCTTAGTTAAACTAAGAAACTAATAAGAAACTTGTTTCTTATTAGAATCAAGACAGATTTTTATAATAGAGCCCTGTCTCCCATGTTCTTGCATACAAAATTCTCTTTGGGAGAATATCTCCCTCCTGGGAGATACATTAAGAAGAGCATACAGCATAAAGGAGGTGATCTGTACAGCTTAGTCATCTTTTGGCTGTTACCGCACTTTAATTTAGTTTTGGCAGCTCTAGGATTTCCAACTACAGAACTAGTTAACAAGTAAACACAATGTTTAATAAGGTCATAAAGCATAATGTTTCATAAGGTCATTAATCGCATTTCATTGTCATACAGTGTTTGAAAGTGAAAAACATGATTATTTTCTTGGAGCTGAACTGAGGGAAAGAAATGTATCTGAGTTACTAGTAAATCTTGGGTGTATGTTTAGGGTCTTCTTTATTGCAACTCTCTACTTCTAGATTCAGTACAGATTTAGGGCTGGAGGAACATATTTCAGGAAATATGTTATAGAAAATCACAAGACTATGGGAAGAGGCCAGTGTGCAATTCAGTAGCATGGCTGAAGTGGAAAAAAACAGTGATGCTTTCTGGAATGCAAACTGCTGTAGCTTGCCATGGCTGGTGTATGACACACTAAAATAGCTGTGCCACCTCTCCCCTGCCACAGCACTCCAGTGAGCAGACTCAGCACCTCAGAGTGGAGTCCATAGCTCTCTGTACCCCCCAGGCAGGTGTGGTGGAGTAAAGCACAGTGCCCTGTTTTCAAGGACGAATTAAAATCGTATCTCTACGAGGATGGATGTGAATTCCCTGTGTCCACACAACTGTTCAATTTAACCCTGAGACAAGACATATTACAACCATTACTGCAGAGAATTTTGAAAAAAGTTATTTTCCCATTGTACCAGTGAAAATGTAAAAATTTGTAACAGTTTCATAATTCAGAAGAAAATGTCCAAACAGCCTAAAGATTCATAAAGCAAACTTAATGCAAGCAGGCAGCAATGCTTAAAATGCACATATTAGGTCTTTGTCTATGCTTTTGCTCCGAACTGAAGGGTAATGAGATGGAGCTTTCTTTAATGCTCTCCTATCCATCTTAAAGTGCTTCATAAAGACAAACATTTTGAACTTGAACAGTATGCCTTTTTACATCTAATGAAACATGTCCATTCTCTGCAGCTAGGCCCATGGAGATCAGTTAACATTGTGCCCAGAATGCAGATGTGTAAGAAGAAAATGCAATGACAGACTTCTATTCCCCACTCTGCTTTTCCACCAAAGTGATGATAATATTAGTATTGTGAATAACATAGAACATATGTTATTAGTATTATGAACATAATCCGTTCTGGAGATCTTGATTTTCCCACGAGAGAAATTGAGAGTTCAGTGTCAAACTAATAGAAAGATATTTTCTTAGAATCCTTATAAAGCCCCCCTTTCAGAGTCTCAGCTGGAAGTGCAGGATGGCTAATGGGCACTCTATAAAGATCTGGTAGACAGAACTAATCACTAGCTTAAAATATCTCTGCACTACAGGAAGTACATTAGTTCAAGTAATGAAGACCCATAAGCCACTCAACTAATATACACTCCAAAAATCCAGCTTGGACCGTGATAGAGATGGGAGTGTTTTCTTCCTACATTATGACATTCCCCTGATTTGTGGCCAATTACCTGAGTTATAAAATGGCTGTTAATCATGAAAATGTTTTATATTACCACCTAAGACTGCTGAAACAGTCCTTACAAAGCAAAGCTTCTGACAGAAGCTATTAAAATGGAGATTTAGTCATTTCTCTCTCTGTGGGGTTAGGAGTTAGAAAGAATAACCCTGGTGGGAGAAGCAAAATCTGTATGTAGTACTGTGGCTAAGAAGGAATTTCGAGATTTAGGCTACCAGTGTGTAAATGCTGCTGATCAATGAAAAGTGAAAATAAGATACATAAACTCCTCTACAGCTAGAGACTGCTGTCAGGTGGCTACTGAAATTCTGCTGATGTAATTTCTTTTGCTGAAGAATTGACAACTTGAGGGGGACGTGTCTTGTCAGACAACACATGAATATTTTTAGCTAAAACATTTTCCAGCTGATAGGCAACATATCCAGCTGATAGATCCCTTGTTTGTGTATTCTCCTCTGTGTTATCTTTCTGCTGACCTGGCATATTGTGTTCACCAGATTATGGCAGTCAGTGCTGAAGTACTCTTTTTGAAAAGTTAAACTTAATTAGCTCCATTTCTCTAGTTACAACTCTTTCTCCTGTTTGCTCCTAATGCCAGTTTCTAAGTCTTGCTTGGTTTAGGAAAAAAAATTCAGCTTGTGACCCATGTTCCTCTTTATAGGATGAGACTGTGGGGAGCAATAACACTATTTGGAAGAAGTTATGCAAAGATAACAGAAAGGAATGTGTGTAACAGTCAGTTCATTTCTGCAGTCTCCAGTCAATAAAAATGGATGCATTTGTTACTCCTTGGTAGATTTCCAACTTTAGTCTGGTTTTGGGATACATGAATTTGGTAGCATAGCCTTATTGATATTTCCTTGGACAGTTCCGTATGGAAAACCAGCATTTACCCGTACTGTCAAAAGACACGTGTTTCCACTATGTTCCTCTAGATGTTTGTTCCACCATGATGGTGACACATCATCAGCATTTAACCAGTGTCACCTGTTTGAGTGATCTGCAGAGACTTGTAAAACAGTGTGTCTCTCATAAATGACTCTGAATAAACAGTAAGTAACTGAATTCCTGAGTTCATCTTAAGATGAAATATATGTGCACAGCATTGTTTGTTTTCGTTTGATTCCATTCATGCAGAGGAATAAGGGATGATGATTTATCCTGTAATGCTCTGTTTAATATAAACAGAAACTGAAAATCTTTCTTTGTGTTAACCAAACCAGCAAATGCAAAGGCCGATACATGCAAAGTCCTTCAGGTTCCTGCTTATTCTTTAGGGTTTAGTTTCACTAATGTTTTGCTGATTTGAACAACAAGCAGTGCATTTATTGGCATCTTGTGCCATCTCTGTGCAGAGCTGATCAAGTGAAAACAAGGGTTTATCTCAAGGGTTGAGGTAAATCTCTCATGATTCTGCTCAACCTACACTTTAATGAGAGTTGACAGTGCCTGGCATCTTTCAGTGCAGATCTACTAACCTCTTCCAAGTCAGATAGGCTCTGTACTTTGGAAAAACTTGCGCTGTAGCTGCCTGTATTTTGACTCATTTCAACCCTTAACTGGAGAATCTTGGGTCTTCAAATCCTTGCCACAGGTTTTTTCATAAATGCTAATAATTAAAGGATGTGGAAAAGCTGACATGAAGTCAGTTCAGTTTGTGATTCATGCAACAGATTAGTGCAGTGCTTAGTGAAGATGCCATCTGGATTACAAGATAAGAAGTTACTTCAAAATAAAACTTCTAATATCTCTGTGAAAAATGAATAATTTCCTTGAAAAGATGACATGGGACATAGTATCTCCTCTTTTCTCGCTGTGTAAGAGCCTCCCTAGGAACACTTATTTATGGCTTTATTATTGTAACTGAAAAAAAAGCATCCACAATAAAACTGTATTTGATGAATTAAAACAAAAAATATTAAGCAGGTAGGGTCTCAATATTCAATTTCAGAATTTCTAGGGAAACTTCCCTTGATAAATTCCATAAAAACCAGTTTGCTGCTAAAGTTACAAAGCTGAAAACTGAAGTCTGGGAACATGATTCTTCAGAAATATAACCGGAGGATAATTAGCATGCTGGATAGGCAGAGTAGAGAGGAGAAAAAAAGATAATTTAAAAGTATTTTACAAAGTTAGAACACCACCACCATAAATGAGTCAAACTTCTCAGAAATATTGACACACTTTATAAACGCTAACATTCTACTAGAAACACCAATAAATCATCAGGCAGACCATAATTTCAGAATTAAATGGTGGGAATTAAAGCAGTTTTTTTGGTATTATTACTTAAGAGAAAAAGAACTCAGATAAAATCTCAGGACATACAAGACCAGAACCTCATGAGGTCCTCATGGTTTAACAATATCACGTTACCAGTAGCCTTCTTGAGCAGTAGGGACATAACCTGTCATTTAAAAACAAAGCTGTTTTTAAGTAGAAGAGGGATCATATAATATATGCAATTCTTCCAAACTTTATTCTAGTGTTAATCATGCCTCTCACAGTTCACACAAGTGTCCTGTTCTTCTGCAGAACATTTTGCAGGAGTGAAGGCTTATCTCCGGGCACTCCTGCAGTCTTGTGTGTTACTCTAATTTAAATAAGGCAAGCAGATTTCTTCCTCAATGACATTTCAAAAGGTCTAACAACAAAAGTATAGTTCTCATTTAAATTCCATGTGCTGTTTCAGCCTTGCTATAGCCTTGGAAAATTTAATTAATAATTTCTTGTAGGCAGTATAAATTTCGTTTGATTTTTCTCCTTACAAATTGCTTCTTGCACATCTAATTTTAAGAAACCATACTTTTTTTAGAATTTGCGGAATGTGAACCACATAGGTGTTTATTTTCAATAATCTGTCACATACCTGAAGGTCACAGTCATAGCTTGTCATCCTGAACTCCTTTTCTACAAATTATTCTTCTCTTCTGGCTATCAAGCTCAGTGATGTTAAATTAGTTTCCCAGTGGGATGTGCCTTTAAGGTAAGAAATTACCAGCTGTCTGTTCCAAAGAGCTTCATATTGATACAGAGAAATAATGAAAAATGCCAACTACAATAGTAGTTTAAGCACTAACTGCATTTTTTTTGTGTCAAACTTTGCTTCTGAATTTTGGGATAATGTCTGTTTCGATAGCCGTAAAGCTTAGCTGGGATTTCAATTTTGAGATTGTTGCATTGCTCTGCTGGATACAGTTCAAAAGACCCTGCATAATTTTTACTCAGAGTAAATGCTAAAAAATAAGAACTTGCTTGTAAATGAGGTCATCAGTTTCAACTGTGATGTAAATATGACACACCTGTGCCTTTGATTTGTACTGGTCCTTTGATTTGAACCAATTCTTCACTATGAATGGTTTTTACTAGATGGGTGTTTTCCCAAGGAATTTAGATGTTTATTTCATAACAACCTGTCATTACTGTATTAATCTCATATTGACAATTAGTGATCTTGTATTTTCCTTGGATGTTATGTCAACATCTTTGAGAAAATCCAAGAGAACCAGGCTCTGGCCACTCTAATTGTAGCAGCAAACTGGCCTAATGGGTCTTGGTACTTTCATACCACATTCAACTCATTTGGCTCAGGCAACCACCTTAAGAAGAAAGGCAGTTGCTTAATCTAGGAATCAAAACTATGACTAACATCACGGTTGTTGAATCTATCAGTGGATCATTGTGTGAATTTGCTAAATCATAATGTCATAACAAGTACTTTTCTCTGCACACCTTTGAAAAACCCATATTAAATATATACAACAGTACAAGGAACTGAAGCATTTAGATACTATGGAAGTAGGGAACTTAAAGAAACTAGAGAAGGTGATTGGTGAACCCCACAAGTTCTACTGGAATTCCTTATTTACACAATTTGATATCTTAATGAAAAATGGCTTGCTTGTTATTACGCATTTTAAATTATGGGCAAAGAAAGAATAGTGAAAATAAAGAGTTAAAGCACCTATATCACATGCATTTTTTTATAGAAAAGGGCGATAATCTGGACAGCACACAGAACAGGCTGAAAGATGCTGATGAGAAGAATTCCATTCTCTTGAGAGCTTTGAATGAAACGTTAGGAAAGCTGTCAGCCATTCCTAATGGTAAGTTGAAAATATGTTGCAACATTTGACTCAGTCGTTCTCTTTTGTTTCTTTTTCCATCACTTAACATTTGTCTCATCAATTTTTGCCTGTGTCACACTGGGTCTACTTTGACCACTGGCTGTTATAAGGCAAAGATGAGCAATGTGAGAGAGAAAACTGAACTGAAAAGATTTACATGGTATCAGTTAGAATTTTGGGATGGTAAAGGTACCATGCTTCTGCAGTTTGCAGAAGGTTTCTGAAAGAAAACAATTATGATATCGGAAATTATGATACACTCTGAGAGAAATAGTCTTTTTTTTATATGTGAAAAGCCTTTTTGAAGCTAATCTTTAATGAAACACTGTAATTACACCAGTGCAATTTAACCCAAGAAGAATTAGTCTTACTGACTTTACAGAAAAAGCAGAGTGAAATTTGCTGGGTTTTGTCTCTACCTTTCTACACCACTCTCAACATTTCCAGACACTGTTTGGTGTTGTACATTTTTTTTAGCCTGTAAATTGCTTAGAATTGAAACAGGTTTTTCTCAATGGACTCTGAAGTGCTGTGCTCTTGTGACTCACCCCTGAAGGCAAAGGTGACTGAGGTTCTTTTTAACAGATCCCTTGGGATGGATTAGAGTGAAATGACACTGGATGACCATTGTAGATAGATAGATAGATAGGTAGATGTATATGTACATGTATATATACATACATATGGCAGGTTAATTTTAGAACGATTTGGTTGCAGTANGAGGAGAGGAGAGGAGAGGAGGTCGATTTGTTTTGGGTATCCTCTGGTGATGGGTGAGACACCTGGACTGTTCTTATGCAAATCAGAGGATCCATCACCACACACCAAAAACTCTGCTCCTCCCCTTAGTTTAGGAGTTATCTGACCTCAGCATAGCAACCTGCTGCTTTTGCCAGTGGACCATTGCTTAAGTCATTAACCTTCAACATTTCGGTATCTCACTTATACACATTTGTCATTCCATAGAGACTTTTTTTCCTAAATGTAATACTCATTACAATCCCAAAGTCCTGGGATGTTAGCTACACTGCATTGTGATAACAAGGGACAGGGAACTACATGAACTTTCATTATAATGGATAGTGAAAGATAAAATGGATGTTTTAAAAAATTAAGTGTTTTAAATCAATCTACTTTGCTATGAATTTTTCTCCAAGGAACACTTTATAAACTGAAATTTAGCCTTAGGAAAAGTCTCTAAAGAAAATCTGTATTCTGTCTGATTTCTCATGGTCTGGAAGGTTCAAACTGCTTGTAAATCCTTAGCATGAAAAACAATTTACTATTCATCTTGTACATTTTCGTGGCTTTAAGAGTCCAGCTAACTGAAAACTTCTGGTTTAGATTTAATAATCCTTGAAATCAGCACTCACAAAATAAATGGTTTAATATTTCATGCTCATCATGTGCTGTTTCTTGGGTTTTGGTCAAGATACTGACATGGTTATTTGTCTTGAGCACAGATGTCTCAGGCAACCAAAATAGACCTCTTAAGGCCTGTTGACCTTAGGACACAGAATACTAAATATAGAACAAGTAAAAGTAATATGAATTATGCAATCATTAGCAATGTAATAAACTCTTGGCGGATTAGAATTACAGGATGCTTACTCTTGGCACAAGGACACTCATAAAAACAAGCAGATGAGTATTAAGAATGAAATTCAGAGCAAATAAATGGCGTGGATAAGAAAATGGAGTAAATTAGTTGTCCAACAGGAAAATTATCAAATGGGGAAGGGATACAAAATGATCCTGTCATATATCTTGTTCAAGGATTTGAGAAAGCAGAGAGCAGCTTAAACTAATAATTCTTGTGTCTCTGCTATACTAATAGTCAGATAAAAGCAGAAAGATTCAGAATGAGATAGACAGATCACATATGGGACAAGAACCAACATGTGCAAGGATGGCATAATTTAAGGTGTGGCTGAAAATAATTTGTGGGACTAATAGATGGAAGTAACATAGTAACTCCACCTTTCACTCAGCCAGAAAGGTGCATGACCTCTAATAATGACCCAAAAGGAACAACTTAGATATAATGAAAAAAGGCAATCAGGGTTCTCTTTTCTTTCTTTTGTCAAGACTGACAATGATAATGGTTTATTAAAGATTCCATCATATTTCTGAGGTGCTGTTGTACTTTGTTTTCAGAGTCTGAACTTCAGAAATAAAGGTGGGGTTTTTTGGAGCACAGATATATATCTTTGCTCAAAGAAGTTACTTCTGCACTCTGAGTAATAATTTCATTATCATTTTCTACCTACAGATACAGCTATAAAGGTACAGGCAGCCAAAGACAAAGCAAGACAAGCCAACGATACTGCAAATGACGTCCTGGCCCAGATTAAAGACCTCAATCGGAATCTCCTGGGCTTGAGAAAAAACTACAGTAAACTTACAGACAATGTGGCCAAAACAAATGCAGTTGTGAAGGATCCAGTCAAGAACAGTAAGATATTTCTTGGGTTGTTTGGTGGTGGGTTTTTTTTTTCAGTTTGTGATTTTCATTTCATATCTCAAAATGAAACAGAGACACTCCAGGATTTCACTTACATAGCATTACTACAGTATGCTGGGATAAAAGGACTCTCTATCACATCTGTTTTCCGGGTTTCTTATATATGAAAAGGGACCAGAGGTCCCTTTGAATGCTAACAATTCTGTGAAAAGAATTTTAAATCTTAAAGACTAGTGCTAGTAGTTGCAAGAAAAGCTAATGTCAGCAGGATGAACATGTAATGGATAGATTCACTCCTCAGATTACTTTTTAAAGTATTTAGGAGCAGACTAATCAAAGATTCTGGCTGGCAATTCACTGCCTGATTCAAGAAAAATACCCCACACTAAATCTGTCTTCAGTCAATCAGATAATCAGTACAGGGCAAAATGCATGACTTCTTTCATATATGTTACTATTTTTGGTAGAATACTGAAGACACTTAAAAAAAGAAAGAATGTTCTGGGAATGGGGTTTTGTCTGCTTTTTTTTTTTTTTCCTTTTTTTGTCCATGAATTCTGTTATCAGATGTGCAATTACTTTAACGTTTTCACTTTGGTTAGGACGGATAAAAATGAATTCAATATTACAATACATTTTATGGTAGATTGCTAGACCATCTCTCATATAGGAGTATACAGCCACAAAACTAGAGTGTCTTTAGAAAGTGACTAAATAACTAATTTCTCATCTATTCTGGGCTCCCCAGATTGTTGTCAGCTTGATGAAGCTGGGCATCTAAAAACTTACAGTTTAGGATGCTGTCATTCTCATTCTGTGGACAAATGTCCTCTGCCAATTGTTGCTTACAATGTTGCTGTACAAGTGAAAGAAGTTAATCCAAATGGCTGTTTGTCACTGCCTGCCTATTGCAAGTTCCCTGTTGCTCATCAGCTGAGATATGTGTGTAAGCCCCAGTATAATATGAAAAGTAGTTACTGATTGGAGTACTGTGGTTAGATTGCAGCAGGTTGTAGAACCAGCTGATCTGTAAGGTCTCTTGCAGAGTAGTGGGAAACAACTTAGAAGCAGTCTTAAAGCAGTTGTTTCTTGGCTCTGCTGATTCTAGACTAGGCCATCTGTCCCAGCTCAGGTATTCTGAGCCTGTGTGTACATTAGCACTTTAGCTGAGATTACGAGTGAGAATTTAAAATTTGATCTCTTGATTGTCCCCAGTCACCATTATTTTGTTCGCATTGAAGAGTGATCTTTAACACTTGCAAACTATTTCAAGTCAGAGAAAGCTGAACTGTGAGATGTTCTACAGAAGTACACTTATGTCATTCTCCAAATGTTAATGGATACTCAGATTACAGAATGAGATTAAAGTAATGTAGACTGAACCATTCCAGGTGTACAAAGTGAGTAGACTGGCACTCATGACTAAATGCAAAAGTAGACACAGCCTCTCTATGTCAAAATTCAGATGCTGAATTCTCATTTTGATAGATTTGAAATATTTAAAAGGTAAAAAATTATTTATAGACTCATCCTGTCCCTTACTTTACTTTACATTTCTGTTTGGATCTTCAAAATATTCTCTTATGTTATCTTCTGTCTCTTATGTTATCCTCTTTTTTCTCTTTTCTTTGTCTCCGTATCTTGCCTGCAGAAATCTGTACGTATGTTTTTCTTACTTGCAGCTTATAGTGTGCATTTTCCAGTAAACAATGACTCGCTGCTTACCACCAAAGCCTCTGCATGGTCCTCTATGTTTCACATTCATTGAATAAACTAAATTGTTACTTTTTGAAAACTTTGAGATAAAGTGTCTTGGTAGCTAGTTTAACTTAAATGAACCCTTAAGAACAGTCTTGAAGGTTTTGGTATGAGTGTTTGGCTCAAAAAACTAGATATGCAATTTTTCATGCTTTATCTAAGCATTATTTTTATTGCTATTATTATTACTATTATTTTCATGCAGTATGCGTCTTTCTGGTTTGTCCATATGCATGTTTGTCCCTTTCAGTGTTATCCAGAAAACCCCACACCCTCATGTGAGCCAAGGGTTGCAATCCTTAGAGCTGCTGATGAGTTGTCAAAGAGAGGGAATATTCACTAGTTGTATGTTGAGGAGCAAAAGAGGAATTTGAGGCTTAAAGAAAAAGAGAGGCAAAAATATTGTGGTAAAATTATTTAGTTCACCTGAAAAAAAAATAATAATTTGCAGTTTACTGTCATTTTTTTTGAATCTGCTTTCAGTACACATACAGAATTTTCAGCTTGTGACCAGAATAAAACCTTTTTGTATTTGTGCCCATTCATGAATTCATTTCAAGTTAATTTTAACCCAGTAGTTTCAGAAATGGCTTATGGAAACCAACCAGTTTTCATTAATCCGGCATTTTTCTTCAACATTTGTGGTTTTTTTAAAAGAAGAAAGCAACTATTTCATTCATAAATGTATTTTGCTACAGGAAATGTTTTCCATAACTATCATCCTGACCTGAAGTGTAGTTACATCTTCAAAATCCTGCTTTAACACCAGTGTTTGCTGCTATTGCTACTTTAACTTGATTCTAAACATTCTGAAATTGCCTTATTCTGTTCAGGTATCTTCCTGACCTGTGTGTACCTCATAGTTGCATATACAATCTCCTGAGCACTGTGTATGCAGAATTTTCTTGGATTTTATTATTGCAATGTGTAATTAGTCTCTGACACTATTCTCTAAAGCTCTGCTTTCTTCTTTCTTATGAAGTTGCTGATGCAGATTCCAGTATTAAAAACTTAGAAAAGGAAGCAGATCGCCTGCTAGATAAAATCAAGCCAATCAAAGAACTCCAGGATAACTTAGGGAAAAACATTTCTCAGATAAAAGAGCTGATAAACCAAGCTCGGAAGCAAGCCAATTCGGTAAGTCCCATATCTCAAAAAAAAAGAGACCTTTTGAGTATTGATGGGATTTTATTTTCTACTTTTTATTTCTCTTCTACAGTGTGAATCTGTCCTAATTCTAAACATGTCTAAAGAGAGCAAATAATGGAGTATAATTTCTCAGAAAAGAAGAGACTATTCTGATGATTTTCACTCTGTGTTTTGTTTCTTCATTTAAAACATGCACTTGTTAAATGAATACCATCTCTAGGAATGGATCTCAAAAGGTTATTTTTAAGAAGTATTGTAGGTGATAGTACAGCAGAAGAGTCACAACATCATTGATTTTTTGTGAAAACAGATACATATTTTTCTGCTTCAGCACTGATATTAAGCCCCTGATTTCATTTCATGGAACTTACATTACTCAAGAATGACACCATCACAGGCTCACTGATATTGCTGAGTGTATCTGCTTTTCCCATATTTTTTATTTTTCTCTGTCCAGTAGCAGCACTGAAGACTTGAACTTAAGAATATATTTCTAGTTCATTTAGTGAGTTTGGAATCCATCTCCCTGATTCAGTAATATTGTCAACTCTAAGATCATCTGATTAATACTGAGATTATTCAGCTTGT
This sequence comes from Irena cyanogastra, assembly GCA_013397155.1. Lineage (NCBI taxonomy): Eukaryota > Metazoa > Chordata > Aves > Passeriformes > Irenidae > Irena > Irena cyanogastra. Next base: position 211,016 of record VWZV01008056.1, on the reverse strand, counting down.
GATTTAAATAGCAAAGGAAAAAGAATCTTGTAGATGGTACTTGGGAAATCTTCCTCAAAAATGGTTGAAAAATAGTTTAAAAAGATAATCAACATAACAGTCAGATACTGGGAAAGAAGTGATGGGATAAGTAGTAGGATACTGGTGAAAGAAGTTTTCACCACATATGTGATGAAATCTGCACAGAACAGAAAGACAGGCTACAGTAATGATATGTTTTGTTACATTCATCTTCTGTCTGAGGGCTTTGAAGTACTTAACTGCTCGGCATTTCTGAGATAAGGAAACTAGGAGTTTGGTCCTATAATGGATCTCCTTTTTAACAGAGTTTGCCATAAGCATAAGGTGATTATGTACATTTCCTCTAATGCATAAACATGTCTAGCTGGGATTGAAACATCATTGTACTGGCATTATGTCTGTGCTGGCATTATGAAAGCAAACAGTAAAGTGTTTTTATCTGTGCTCAGAGCCTGAGGAAACCAATACATGGATCCAAATACATGTGTCACTCAGCTATGAAAATAAAACTTAGTTATGAGTGCCAACTCCATTAGGGACTACATAAAAGCAGTGATAGACATAACTGTTGGTTTAAAAATAATTGTGAAAAGGTGTCTTAAATTGGCATAATCAAAGATATTTCAGGGGAAAATAGATAATTATGACTACCCAACAGCAATATGCTGTAATTCCTTCAGGAATGCTGCTTATTTTCCTAGCTGCATATTCTACTTACAGACTATCTGTACTGCACTGTTACTTGCATTAGACCAGTGTATCTTCTAGCTATTTTTAATCTACACAGTTCATCCATTAAATGTGAGTTCCAAAAAGAGATTTAATTTCCTTTTACTAAAAATCACAGAAAGAAAATTCAATTTCTACTTTCTTTGCATATCCAAGATACTGCCTGGTACCTGTAACAGAAAAATGTGAAGGAAAAAAATACATTAGTGTTATAATTATTTGGATGCATCTGTGGTTAATTCTGGAATAATAAGCAGTGAACTGAATTCTTTCTGTTATGCTTTTTTTGAAGATCAAAGTGTCCGTGTCCTCTGGAGGCAATTGTATTCGCACCTACAGACCAGAAATAAAGAAGGGAACGTACAACACCGTCGTTGTCAATGTGAAGACTGTAGCTGCTGACAATCTGCTTTTTTACCTTGGAAGTGCCAAGTTTGTGAGTCTGTCTCCTGCCTTTCATGTCAGAGTTGCTCGATCAAATCAGACTACTGACAAATAAAGAAAATGAGAAAGGCATTTTTTTTCACCCAGAGGCTTCAAAGCAGTAGTAGAGAGTCTAAAATAATCTAGACATTTACTGTCCTTGGTATTAATATAGAGATTTCTAAAATATGACCAGCAAATTTTTTACGTATATCTTTATTTTAACTAGATATGAAATAGCAGGCTTGTACACAAACTACATTAGAGCTTTAAAATTCACAGTGAAACCAGAGTAATTTTGGAGTTGGTTGTGGGTTTTCCCTAGGGAATGAAGTAGCTAATCTTATTGCATCTGTCAAAGCTCCTATTTATTGTAATTTTAAGTCAAGACTACAATTTCAAGCATAATAATGGTGAATGATTCAGTTTCCCATGAGGCCTATAGCAGACAGACTTCTAGAAAAACCAATAATAATTCAGTAAATGGGAAAAGTATTCTATTTCTCAACATTTCCAACATGTATTTTATTTTTCTAATACAAAATGAAAAGGCTAGATGGCATCACGTATTTTGACATCTTTCTGCCATCCAATGGATGTTTCAGAGTGCTCCTCTGAGTTAAATCCTCTGAGTTAAATTGATGGCTGCAATATTAACATTCTGTAAGTCTGGCAGTCATTTGCTCCATATCACTGAGAGAAATAATTTGCTGTCTTTAGCTTAAGATTCCTTGTTTGAACCAATAAAAACAGGAAAAATAGTCTCATTTTAGAGCAGTGTGAGAATTAATGTTGATTCTCTACTGTCTACATGTGGGTTTCTGATGCCTCATTAGACCTTCTGAAATGTGAAAAGTTCAGGAAAACCTCCTTAATTAAAGTACAAGATGACTTCTATTTTCATATTTTGCATGTAGACTGACTTCTTGGCCATAGAGATGCGCAAAGGCAAGGTGAGCTTCCTGTGGGATGTGGGATCTGGAGTTGGACGAGTAGAATATCCAGATCTGACCGTTGATGATGGGTTTTGGTACCGGATTGAAGCCTCTAGGTGAGTAAATGTTTCACTTCCAAGATTTTAGAAAAAATGGCTACTATGAGAAATTCTAGTCTGGTTTGACAAAAGGTTTTGAAACTGCATCCATTAGTACTGAAAGTGTATACACAGCAGTTACTATTGAAATGTCAATTGTTCTCTGTCAAGAATTTACTTTAATCACAAATTTCCCCTCTAGCATCAACAATCTATGACTCCTTATATTTATTCCCTTTTGTCTATCACTCTATCGATTGTCTTCTTCAACTAGCTTACTTTTAAAATCAGTTGCAGATCTTGGCATTTCTCCTTGAATTTTAAAGAGGAGCAGCTTTTCTGAATTTCTGGTCTTGATACAGTACTGCAAGTGAGTGGTCTGTCACACGGTGGTATCTTGATGCTTGCTCGGAATGCCATTCCCATAGACAAAATATCTCATCAAACTGGAAATATTTATGAAAGATACAGTTCATGAAAATTGAAGGAGGAGATATTCTGAGAAGTTAAAATATATTTCCTAATTTGAGATCAGCTATTTAATGCCTTTGAATTTTAGAAATAAAGATATATAAATATTCAAATCCCAAATTTGTTAGCTGAAGCTTGTATTTTCCATTCAACTGCAAACACATGGCATATGGTGTAGTAATCACAGCATAAGGATTACATAACTCTATGGCCTTTATCTTGAATCGATCTTAGTAATTAGATAACATCAGCTGTATCGTAATTTGATAGAAAGCTGAGTAATTTCTCCTGCATCATTACAGTTAATTTCACATAGTATTAAACATAGAATGGATAATATAGTTAGAAAATGAGAGAATGAAGGAGAAAGAAAACAAAGCACTCTAATTCTGGCAACATACATAGCTCCCAGAGGAGGAAATAGCATTCAGTTTAAATAATTTAATGAAATTACAGAAATCAGCCATTCAGAGTAGAGAATTAAATAAAATTATGACACAGTGTCCAGAAGCTGGCTTAATGAAACCTTACTACTAGGAAAATACAAACTGGGGTACAATACAAATTGTTGAAATCTTCACCAGTTCATATTATGCATACCAAAGCAGCTTCATGACACAGTAATGCCAGGCTTTCATTTACAAGAAAGCTGCTTCAGCAGAATATGTAGCCAGAACATGGTATAAAATTCACACATCCTACAAAAGCCATTACCTATTAGCTGGTTGTTCTGGATATATAGGATGTGCATGCCATTAGTTTTGAACAAAGTGCTAGATCAGCAATTTAGAATGATTACAGCTGCACAAATCAGAAGTGCAGAGCGATGTTTAGGAGAATTACATTGCAGAGGCATTAGGTGGATTTGTGGGATTAAGATGAAGAGCTTGGGACTGATTTTGCATTCTTAAAGCAAACTTCACAAATCATCTACCCTGTGGAAGAGTGTTCAACTCTCAACATTTTAGTCCATTTGTACTCTACTCTAACTCCCTTCCTAACCTGTTGGAGAGTTTTACTGATTTCATTCCCTCACCCATTTTCTCCAAATTTTTGCTCAGTTCCTGCCACAGACTTTTTCAGCCTGACAGAACAGTCTGAGCAACTGGAGCAGGGCATCTGCTTAGCATGAGGACATGAGATGAAATTCTGGCCTTACTGAATTTTGCCTTTTTTTTTTCAGTGGTGACAAGAATTGACAATAATAATGATATGATGTTAAACCCACCATAGTCTGGTGGCCATTCTTAAGAATCCCAAAGAGCCTTAGAAAGAAAAGATGTTGCGGCAGAGAGGTTTGAAAATTCTCCAGTTTGCTTAGCATTCTAAGTAAAATTTGAATATGAAAAATCTGACTGTTGAGTAATGATCAGAGATGGTCAGTTTATGCATGCACCAAAATTTCCAGTTAGACTAAATTGATAATTACTGCATCACTTTTCCAGGGACACCCCTAATTTTCATCACATTTTTTATTTAAAGCATACTGATCCTTTGCATTTTATTGTATATTCAGATGTTATAAGGAAAATACTTTGATTTTTTGTTAATGGAATTGAAGTAAAATTTGTTTATTACTGTAGGATTTCTAAAGGAATTCCCTATACTTCGATGGTACAGGAGTTTAGCAAATGTCACTTATAAATTACTTTCCTGCTTACAGAAGCAAATCTGATTGGCATCAAGATGCGATCAATCCAAGTACCAATTAACAAAGAAAAATCTGACATAAATGTATGTGACAAAATGATTTAAAGCAGATTTACAACATGGAAATAATGCCCATTTTGTGAGACAGTCAGATGGATGAGAGAATATTTTTGAGACTCACTAGATGAGTGTTACTTGACTTCAGCAGGCCTCAAATAGGAGCAGAACCTGATTAGTTGTGATTTTAATCAACTATGATTTAGGTATTACCATTGTTTTGATTGTTAGTGACAGAGTTTAAGCAGTGCCCTTCTTTTGAGGACAAAGGATGCCTGAATCACAAGTTTACTATAGAAACATCCAGTTTAGTTCAGCAAGAATTCAGTCTTAAAGTACTGTAGCAAATATAAGACATGCTTTTCAGTGAAGATTTTCTGTGCTTTCAAGGGGTCAAGGAGCAGAGTTTACTACTTGGTAGTTTATCTTTTAATGCTGATGACTTGCTAAAGTAATTTCATTTATATCATGCCTCCCCTTAGGAGCAAACACTGCATGTCATTACACAAACTTTTCATAGAACTATAGAATATGCTGAGTTGGAGGCACCCATCAGAATCATCAAGCCCAACTCCCTGTCCCAGGACACCCAGAAGAGACATATCATGTACCTGACAGCATTGTCCAAACACTTCTTGAATTCAGGCAGTCTTGGTGTTGGGACCACTTCCATGGGGAGCCTGTTCCAGGGTTCAGCCACCCTCGGGATGGAAAGCTTTTTTCTGATATCCAACCAAAACCTCCCCCAACTCATCTTCATGCTGGTCTCTCAAGTCCTGTCACTGATCACAGGACTAAAGAGATCAGTAGCTGCCCGTCCATTTCCCCTTGTGAGGATGTTGAAGTCTGCAATGAGGTCTCTCCTAAGTCTCTCTTTCCCCAGGCTGAAGAGACCAAGTTCAGCCACTACTCATAAGGCTTCCCTCCAGATCCTTCACCATTCTTGCTTTGAATGTGGCCCTGCTTTGGACTTTCTCTAATACTTTAATGTCTTCTTTTTTTATTTTGTGGCACCCAAAACTGCCCCCAGCACTCGAAGTGAGGCCACCCCAGTGCAGAGCAGAGTGAGATGATCCCCTCCCAGCTGGTGACACTGTGCCTAATGCCCCCAGGGCACAGGTGGCCATCCTGGCTGCCAGGACTCATGTTCAACTTGCCATTGACCAGGACCCCCAGATCTCTTTTCATGAGGCTGCTCTCCAGCTTCTCATTCCCCAGTCTGTACACATAACCCCATGTTAGGTACAGAATCTGGCACTTGCCTTGTTAAATTTCATGTGGTTGGTGATTCCCCATCCCTCTAGTTTATCGAGGTCTTTCTGTGGGGCCTGTCTGCCTTCAAGGAAGTTGCCAGCTTCTCCCAGTTTATTGTCCTTTCAGTGTCATTTTGCATATCAGCCACATAGTGCTGATACATCCTCTGTAACCCTCCAGTTTTACAGAACTGACTATCACTAGAACAATATCTTCCAACCTGATAACTTGTCATGCACAAGGTAGCAATGTCTTTTTGCTGTCAAGTTAGCCAAGATCTTTCTTCAAGCTCCATTGTCCTCCCTAAATAAGAGAGAATTATTTATAGAAGAGACTCCATTGTGAGCATTTCAGTCTGTTTGAAGATGAAAGACATCCATACTATTTGTGAATTATTAGACACCCTAAAAAGTGTCAGTCTGCTCAGTGACTTTTGCATTATTGCACTTGAGTGTGTTTAAACTAATCCTGATTTCAGCACAATATAGACTGGAAGTGCCGATAACTTTCTTCCAGAAAGCATCACATTTCAGTAGCTTAAAAAAGTTTCTAGCGACTTTTGGTTTTTCAAAAATTATTACTTTTATTCCTTAAAAGGCTTCCCATCAGTAAACCTTCTGCTATAAACCAGTTACACCTTAGACCCACACAAGTCCATAGGGAGGGAATTCACCCAAGACTACTGAGGGAGCCACTTTGAATCATATACCAGCAGTCCTCTTCAGCTGGGGACATCTCAGCAAACTGGTAAATGCGAGACCCATGCATTAAGAAGCTTCAGAAGGAGGATTCAGGAATCATATCTCTCCACACTGTGTTCCTTCTGTTGTAAAAATATGTCAGCAAACTCCTTCCATGCCAATTACTACATTAATGTAATCAAAGGAGTAGAAAACAAACTGATGCAGAAGCTGTTAATAAATGGTGAAGTCCATTGCTGTTGTGTTGCCATCAATATTTGATGTGGTTCATAAAGGACAATGAAGTAATATTCTTGAACATAATGGGGTTTGTACCTGTTTGAAAAGCAGCCTGGCAACTCCACTGCAGGAAATGCAAATACTGTTTTTCACAGTGAAGGAAACTGAAGTGCTTTATCAGTTCATTTCAGTTCAAATATAATCTACTAAACATTCTTTGTTCTGTCAGTGCAAGGTCCATGTCATGTGTATAGTGAATTTTGTTCAAAAAGGACATTCAGGTGAGGAAAATATCTGGTTCTGTGATGATGTCTTTAGCTTATGCAGGCATAAGTGTCTGTTCATTTATAAAAATGAGGCATAATCAGGTCAGTCTTACATGCTCCTGTTAAAAGGCACCATTTAAAAGAGAGTTTTCCTATGTTTGGTGTAACTACTGGCATTGTATGCCTAATTTATTTTTTTTTTTAATCTCTAGGACTGGGAGAAATGGCACAATATCAGTGCGAGCTCTGGATGGTCCTAAAGCCACCATCGTGCCAGCCACATTCAGTGCACTCTCCCCACCTGGATATACCATTCTGGATGTGGATGTTAACGCTGTGCTCTTTGTTGGTGGTTTAACAGAAAAAATTAAGGTAATGCCTTTTCCTGTGTTACTGTGTTAGCTGGCCATTTGTGTGGACAAATTTTGTTATTGCTTAAAATATAAATATTGAATTTTAATATGCTGGTGTCATTGTAGTAGGTGCTTTAATTGCAAGTAGTACACTTGCACTTTTGAAAGGTTGCTGGTATTTGCCTAGACCGAGGTGCACAGATGAGAGACTTCACTGCTCACAATGTTACCTCCTGGTCAGAAGCCCTGTAGCTGGCTGTATTGATGCAGCATTTAGCCCAATTATCCATTCTCATCCTGCTGGATAGATGGATGCTTTTCCTTGGACACACTGCTGCCCTGACAGGCTTTTGGTTGACAGGAACTCACTTCTGTTTCCATACAATTCTGGTCTCCTAACAATGTATATAAGAGTATATTTTCCCTTGCATTTGGGGTTTTTCCTTTGTTGTGTATCCACAGTATCACTTCCCCCTTTGCAGTCTACTTTTGTTGTTCCTGCTTTACTTTCTTTATTTTTTTTCCAGTTTCCCTCTCTAGTTCCCTACGGATAACTACATCATACTCCTGGTCTCTTTTCTCTTCTTTTTGTCTGTTCATTTTTCTGGTGACATCTTCTACCTTGCTAAACTTCATGTGATCAGTAGAAGATGTATGCCAAACAGAATAGATGAAAATCTTTGAAAAAAAATTATTCTCCAATAAAAGCTAATTAGCACTTATTTTTAATGGCATTCTTTACAAAACAAATTAACTACTCTGTTTCTGATCAGTATTTTAGCATTTGAAAAGAAGCTAAAATTCAGACTTTCCCAAATAGGGAACTCACTGAACTTTTTTCCTCTCAAGTATGTATATGTTCTCAAGTGTTAAAATAACACAATATGCAGAAAAACTGAAGTGCAAACCTCAATGTCAGAACAGCTGTTTTCAACCTCAGTAAGGATTGTCCAAATATTTTCTGAAAAACTCTCTACTTTTTCATTTTAGTCAGGAAAATCTTCCTGAATTCTTTTTTTCTCTCCAGGTAAATAAAAACAAGGGCAGCAGTAGGAAGGCAATCTATTTTAAGTTTGTTGTGGCTGGTATATTTGCAATGTAGAGTTTTAAACACTGCCAGATTTGTTTTGTTCAAGTATAGTCTCTGAATTCAAATATAACTTTAGGGTTTTTGGGAATTTCTGTCATCATGTGGTATAGTTGTAAGGCTCACAAAATTAAGACCTTAACCAAGACTTTTCTAAAACTGTGCAGCTCTTTGGACATTTAATCAAGGTTACTGGTATATCTTAGGCCACTGACTAAGAAATCTGCTTTTTCATATTATTGAGGTTTGGAATGCTTTAGATTTGTCCTGCGGTTTTGTCCATGCTCCTTTTTGCATGCACTTCTGCAGTGTATTCAAAAAGAAAGTTCATTTTCAGTTTTTAAAAACATCTTTCATCTGACTTGTAGAAGACTATGATACTTAGATGTCATGAATTTCTTAGAAATGACATTAAGTTCATACTTGTTGCTAATTAAAGCCTATCCAATTACTCTGGGAAATATCAGTAGCAGATTAAGTCTTTTAAGTCATACTTATCCTTGAGTATTTTCAAATTGCACTTCTGCCGTGTTCTCTTGCAAGATCTTAATATTTGTAATTGCTGTAAAAACAGCAGGTGCTTGTCTATCTCAAATAGCTAAGTGTATAGATTTTTAATCAGCTCATATTGATGAACTGAAATTTAAATGAATCAGGGTATTTTTAGAAGCATAATTTCTAGTGGAGTACTCTGTGTACTGTCAACTATTACTACCTTCATCATGGCACCATGTTATGTTCTAATGAGCATTACTCTATGTGCATAACCCTGGCTTAATGAGTTCTGATGGGATGTGTGTTTTAATTGCTTTGCCCTCTGCACTTTTCTCTGGATCCAAAATTCAGCATGAACTTTGCAGGTGTAACAGTTGAGTTCTCTGCTTGTCTTTTGGCTTGGACAGTCTGCTCAGTTTCCAGAGTTTCAAGCATTACAAGAGAAACACTTTGCTTATTGTATTGTGGGCAAGATTGTTCACAGTCCTTTCTTGAAAGTCTGAAATGAAAACCCAGCTAGGCCTTGAACAGGTGAGAGCAGCCAGCTCTCTGAACAGCCAGGAAAACTGATGGTGGAAGCCAAAGCAGCTCCTTGTTCCTCAGGACTTTTTCTCCCTAAGCCTTCCCAAGAGCCTCAAATCTAAAAGGTCTTTCCCGTTTGGACTGATACAAAGTTCAATTCACATTTTCACTGATAAGTTGTTTTGTAGGAGGGCTTCTCAGATTAAATAATACTCTTGATATTTAAAATATTACAAAACATCTTTTTATTGTTTTATATGGAATTTTATATGGTATTTATTTTTATAATTTTTGTACCAGTTATGTTTTCAGATGCAGTGGATCACTTTAATTCAGTTCTAAGGAGGTTTGTGTTCTCTGTTGCAGAAGTCAGATGCTGTAAGAGTCACCACCTTCACTGGCTGCATGGGGGAAACCTTTCTAGACAGCAAACCGATAGGACTCTGGAATTTCAGGGATATTGAAGGCGACTGCAAAGGGTGTTCCGTCAGGTAGGTAAAGCACTGACTGTTTCTCGTGCTTCTTTAGGGAACCTGTCTGCAGTGACATTACATTCGGTGGTAAGTAGCAGGAATTGCCACAGCAGCCAGCAAATTCCAGTGTGTACGCAGCAGGAGTTGGGTTGCAACTCCACCGAGAGGGGAAGCAGCCGGTCCGGGTTGTCAGTGAGTTATCAGAACTGAGCTGGTGTGATGGGGCTGTGATAGAAAGGCTCCTGACAACCTGTAACCAGAAACAGCCAAAGCGTGAGAGAGCATGAGAACCACAGTGAGCTGAGTCTGCCTCATGGACAGCTGTGGTGTGGGTGCCTGCACTTCTGCGTGGCATGGAGCAGAGTCCAGTGCCTGAAGGTGGCTTTTACAGCCACCAGGGTAGTGAGCTGAGACCCCACAAAAGAATTCTCAAAATAGAATGGAAAATCTTGTCCCTGTCAGTGGGAGGTTTGGTAAGACATTAAACCAAGTTCGGGAAGACTCCCAAGAGCTGTGCCTACATTTCCTGCACTTTTTATTTTAACTTCACATGGCAAAAGAAGACAGTTGGAACTGTTCTTTCCAGCCCACAGGTGGCAGACGGTGAAGGAACGGTGCAGTTTGATGGTGACAGCTATGCCATGGTGAGCCGCCCAATCCGCTGGAACCCCAATATTTCCACAGTCATGTTCAAGTTCAGGACCTTCTCATCAAATGCTCTGCTGATGTATCTCGCTACTGATGACTTGGTAAGAACAGCCAGCTAATTTCTATGCTCCTTGCAGGTTTCACGCCATCTTTGGAGTCACTGAATTCATCAGATCATGAAAACAATTAGTAATTAAAGGTACCACTAGCCTGGTATGACGTTGCCTGGTATGATGCTTCACTGCTGGCCAACTGAAGACAGTGTTGTCGTGTGAAGGTTGACTACCTAATGTTTACTGAATGGGGATGATTATGTTAGTCAGGGGAGAATTCCAGCTTTTCTGAAATTATTAAATTTTCCTTTATCCCAGATGTTTATGTGTGTGGACATTTTCAGTTGTTTGTGTGTATTCATAGTTTAAAATATCATAGTGTGATGGCAGAGGGAATGTGGGAAGAGACGAGTCTTACATAGAAATCCTATTCATATAAAGAAAATGTTTGTTTTATTGAGTGGGTCTAAAGGGGGACTGGTGCAACAAATAAGGTGTAATAGTGATTGTGTTTTTCCAGTATCTAAAAATAGTGTCTCTTACAGCTAAAATAGAGAATAGAAACATTAGTTTTAAAATTGTTTAAGGTTTTTATTCACACACAGTATCAAATGTGTGTGGATAACAGGGAGAAATTATTTATAAAGTCACCTGTCCAGATCTAAATAACTCATCTTTGGCATCTCTCAATCTCCAGATTTATTTGCATGACTGACAGGGAACAGAGTCCTTCTCTTGTCTTTTTCATATGGGGTAGAAATTATGTACAGTAGTTTTCATTGATGTCTTGAAGAATTACTGAGCACTTGCTACTGTGTTTGTGTAAATCAGTCTTGTTTCAGGTTCCTGTATTTTGCAAATAACTATCAAAATAGCTGGAATTACAAGGAGGAAGTGCTCCTCCTGACTGACTATAGCAAATACTAGAATTTTATATGATAATGAAGCATTTATGTAGCTTTTTTAATGAACTTTTATAATTGAATATTGAAAGCATAATTAAAGTCATTATTTTAGATTATTTTATATCGTTATTTGTGACATGTATTTTTCTATGAAAAAATATTTAATTGAAATCTCAAAAACACAAGCAACTGGTCTCTGGTATATTTTGTTTCTTGTGATACTGTCCTACCACAAAAAAAACTTGAAAGATGCTCTTTCTAATGATGCATGGATAGACATGCCTAAGCATCTAGAATACTGAGTTTGTTCAGTTTTACTCTGAGAAGAGGTGGAACTGGCCATGAGCAAAATAATAAAAATTTCTCTGGTACATTTATGTCCTGGATCATAGTTCCACCATTACTTACCTAATGGCTTTCATGCTGCCCAGTTCTCTGGCTATTTGTTTTGCTCTTTGTATCCTGCTAGCTCTTTTTCTGGAGATAGTGCAGCATATATCATTGCTTCAGCCAGCCATCTCCAGTTGCTGCTTGGATGCTGGTGGCAGTGGTTGATGGAAATAAGAGCGTTCATAGCTGTCTTGGTCTCCATCTCTCTAACCCTTTTCATTAACAGAAGGATTTCATGAGTGTAGAACTCAGTGGTGGGCGGATAAAGGTCAGCTACGATCTGGGTTCAGGTACAGCTTCGGTTACCAGCAACCAAAATCATAATGATGGCAAATGGAAATCTTTCACCCTGTCAAGAATTCAAAAGCAAGGTAAGTTCCTGTGATGTCAGCAGCATGACTTTTCCAGTTATCTGTGCAGTACACCTAACCATCTAATCACAGGGATGATGCTGTGGCACTTACAAGTTTTGGTGATTTAGCAACTTCTTTTGTTTAGGTTATAGGAGTGTTGAGTTGTATGTGAGTGATTGCACTGTCAAACAGTGCTTTATGAAGGTAGCCTATATTTCCAGCATAATTTTTTTATACAGTCATAAATTGCATTCTCAAATTCTTCTGATTGGGGAAAAAAGAAGTCTTTTCATCAGATTTGTGATTGTTGTTCCAAATCATGAAACACACATCTGATTTTTGTTAGGACAGCAATAGCTTTTATGCTGTACAGTCCTCTCATGCTCAGCATATATCAAAGCCCTTTAAAAAAGCAGTGACTTTAGTACTGATAGTATTTAACTAGACAAACACCACTACTTTACCTTCCCTAATGATGTGCATTGTGTCATGAACTGAATCTGCATGGAAAAAACTGGGAACATCTCCAGAAGTTCTACTAATTCTTCAACATGTTACTGGCACAAAATATGAAGTGGCGGAAGATTACAAAGACTACTGGTTATCATGCTGGCAAAATCCTTTTCTTGTTTTGTAATCTTGTATGGTAATAGGGCTGGTAGAATCTTACCTGAGCCAAATTAGTTTTATTTATGGCAACTGTGACATACTCTGTGCTTTTGTAGTTTGAATTTTTACTGCATTCTGAATTTTCAGGGTCACCACAAGCCCCTAAACACATTCATCTGCCCCCTGCAGTGCCAGCTCTCTACCTAGCCTTCACACCTCACACACAGTCCCTCTTCCTTGTAAATTGGCTGAAGTAGGCTTGGAAGTTGGGACAGTGGCCAAAATAATTTAGCGATCTCACTTGCAGATTTGCTGTGCCTTTAGAGGAGGTAGCCAGTTATCATAGTTCATACTTAACCCAGGAGATATTAATATAAAATACAATGTCATGTAATTGTAATTCATCAATAACTTTCAAACATCATGTGTTTATAAAGATACAGGTGTAGAAATGAAAGGAAAATTAATCTGGTTTTGGTAAGCTGTAGCAGAAAGTCTGTCTGTTCAATTCTCAAGGAAGAAAGGAAAGAAAGCCTTTGTTTTCATCTCTGTATATCTTGGGGCCTGCTCAGCATTTTTCACTGAGTCTTATTTCTTTTATTGAACTTTATATTCTGTATTAATCCATACATTAAAAATATACATGGAACAAGCACCTAAATAGGATGGTTGTATGTAGCACATCACTGACTCCGGAGTGAGATTGGACAGGACAGCAACTGACTGCTTTGGGTTTGAAAGTGGTTTAGAGTGAGTAATCACCAGTCTCTAAGGCACATAATGACAGTGCTTGACAAACTTTTACACTAAAAAATCCTGTTCAAGAGGTAATCTTTGGACTGAGATCACAAATGTAAAATGATCTCTTGTCATGACTATGTCCTGAAGTGTTAGCTCCAAATTACAGTGACACAAAGAAGTCACCAAATTGAAACAGGTTTGGAGAATATATAAAAATAAAGTGTACAGAATTGCTATAGCTTTTCAGGTTGTTATGGAAACAGAGGAAAGTGCAGCTTTCTTCTCCTGCCCATAACTGATGATGTGGAAATCCAGTATCTTAATTGCAAAATACCTTGCCTCTTCCCTCACCTGCTAACCCTCCAAATATTTTTCTGTTGGTTTCTTACATTAAGACATCATTGTTCATGATGGATATTTTGTAACTAATCTCAAATGTCTTTTAGCCAATATATCAATTGTGGACATAGACACTAATGAAGAAGAGACCATAGCAACAACTTCTACAGGCAGCCACTTTGGACTCAACTTAAAAGGGCACGAGAAAATATATTTTGGGGGATTGCCAACCCTGAGAAATCTAAGGTAATGTGGCTCAGACTGATTTCTTTAGTCTTGGTAAGGGACGTAAATACAGTGAAATGTTATTCTCTGCATTTACTTCTCAAGTTCATTTGCTATAAGTGAATGGTGAATTCCCAATGTACCCTGTACTGCCATAGCAGAATAGTGCCTTATTTGCATATGTTTTGTATTTCACACAGCTCACCTTACACAAATACGACAGAAATGACACTTGCAGTGCAGAACAACTTTCTTATTCTGTGCAAGAACTATGATGTGGCTGATTCTTTAAGTATTTATTTATTTGATGCATAGAATTTGTGACTGCAAATTCAGAGAATTGGCTCAATACCTTCACAAAATTAAGAGTTTACTTTGTGCGTGAGTAGAAAAATTGACCTACAGACATGGGATTATTGCTTAATGGGTATCCATGTTTTTGCATAATCAGTGTCAGTATACTTTAAATATGTATTAAAATATTTTGCTTAGATATAAATTTAAATTATTTGTAGATTTGTCGATTTCTTCTGGTCTCCTTAGATAAAATTCCTCTTGTATTCAGGACTTAAAGTATATGATACAATACTCTTCATGTATTTAATATAAGCAGAATGAAATATTTTCCCTTCAGAAGTCTGATCCTGAATTTCTTACACAAATAAAATTCCCAGTAATTATTTTTTAAATATTGCATAGTAATATTCATAAACGTTAACTTCAGTGTAAATAAACTAAAGAAATGGAATAACAGATACATTAATTTAGTGACTTTCTTTCATGGCTTTAAATAGACCAAAAAACTTATTTAAAGTTTAAATGAATATTCAGCAGTTTTGCAATGACAAGAACAAGAGAATTCTGTGCTACAATGAACAGATGAGCAACACAGAAACAGGCCCATTAATCTATGTCATGGCATAATGAGAGCCTTGAAGTGGTCTTGTGCACAAGGAACTGTTGTGTTTAATCCACAGACTCTTCTGCCAGTAAAAGAATGGACATATTTGTTAATTTATTAGGATAATCATTGACCTCTGATGTCAAATCACCCAGCAATAAAAAGATCTAAGATCTATTTTACTCATGAAATATAACACCATATTATGTAATTGTGAAATCACACCAGTGCATAACAAAACGTCTAGAGCAATTATCTTCCACTTCCTTTGTGGCTGCCCAGAAAATCAGTGTACCACTGCTACTTTGACCTGTGGTAACCCTTCTGCCTACAGCTATGATTTGTCAGTGCCTGAGGCAAGATTAACGCTATGGTAAATTACAATCAAAAGTAGCGAAAGGGGGATTAGGGCAAAGCTGAGCTACTGCAAACAATAGACACTAAGGTATCCATGACTTTGTAATTATCAGGTCGTGTCAGTTCTGCCAAATTCTTTTACATGATTTATTTCTGCTCATGACCAAGTATAGTATCAAGTTATAAAAACCCTCTGATGTGTTATGTTTTAAGGCAGCTGTTTGCAGAGTAAACCTGTTAATTGTTAGAGCCTGATGGTGTGCATAGAATCTCACCTTCTAATATATGTTGTTGGTAAATGATGTACACCTGCTTCACTGTGAAATGGCTGAACCTTGCTACTAAATATCATCGAACAACAGTACAAGAAGTACCATTTGCTACAATTAATGCCACGTTGTTGTTTTCTTTTTTTGTCTTTCTTTCTCACCCCAGTATGAAAGCAAGGTAAAAACAATCCGATTATTTGCATGACTTGCATGTGTCTAGTTAAAAGTGCAGCTTGAAGGCACGGGTGGCACCGCAGCAGCAGCAGCAGCAGCATGGGCAGTGTTTAGAGCAGCTGCTACGCCAAGGCTCTTAGTTCAGCGAGCTGCTCCTGCCTCAGCCAGCAAAGCTGCTCCCAAGTGCTCACCAGCATCACGTTCCACGCTGTGCACACACCTGCACAAGCAACTTTTATTTTCCTCACGCAGCTGCTGACTTCAGCTGTGTGCTGCTCGTGACACTGCAGTGCCTCGGAAGCGAAGCTCCAGCCGGCTGTGTTGCTGACTTTGGCTCTGACCTCCGGGCCGTAGGGGCAGTGTTAGTCCCATGTGAGGTGGGGAGTGCCGTGCTCAGAGGCAGTGAAGTAGTCACTGAGGAGAGCATGAAAGAGAGGTGGAGATTTTTTGTGAAATTTGCCACTTCTCTTGTTAAGAACAGGAGTATGAGGGTCAGAGAGAGGAGGTCACCTATTTCTTACTGAGTTTTCAGTTTGCAACTATTTGTGTCTGTTGCTTTTGCTTTGGTATGCTCAGATATGAAGTGATCTTTGCTGTATTTTGCAGCCTAATTCCTGGCTTGAATTGGAAAAATACAACCTCACCCTCACACTCCTGCCCTGAACTTTAGAAAGATTATTTCCTCTCAGGCTCCAGAAATTGCTGTTTGTTTTCCCTCAAAACTGGCCTATCTTGGCAAAAAAGAGCTAAGAAAAAAACCCAAAACAAGCCCGAAGAATTAAGCAAGATCTTAGTGATCTTTGACCTTGTTTGATGTATTTTGGAAAGGAAAAAAGGAAAAAAAGATGTCTTAAAAAAACATCAAGCAAGTGTTCAGTGTTTGCAAAGAGGTTGAGCCAGACAACCCACGGTGCTCCCTTCTAACCTTACCCATTCTGTGATTCTGTGATATGGCTTGGGAATTATAACAGCAGCTGTTTGTAACAGGACAGGATGAGGACAGTCTGTCATTGAACAAGGCATGAAAGGGTAGTATCAAGAATGGTTTCTGGATGGCAAAGACTGTGGGCGCCAGTGACAATGATAACACCAAAACTGTTCTTCCAAAGATAAATACATAAAGGAACTGGAGAAGAGCTAGGAAAAAAACTGAAAAATTAAAGGTGAACATAGCTACTTGACTGTAAATAAAGCAGCATATGGATCATTTTTGTAAACCAGATGCTTGCTTTAACTTATGCAGAGAGTACTAATTTGCCAGAGAACACATCACGCTTGCTCGGTTGGCTGTAATGCAAAGAATGGCTTTCAGTGCCAAAACATGCAGCTGATTAGTATCTGTGCAAATTGGTTTTATTTTGTAATTAATATTCTTTAAAATTTTTTCTTTCCTTCCAGTGAACTGAAGTGTTTGTTGCTTCCCTCTCCCCTCCCCACCCCACCCCAGTTTAACTCCTCATTTATTTCCCAAATCAATTTTTCTTTCTTTGAGCTGTTCATACTATTTAGATACTCCAGTAAACACTCATCGGTAATACTTTTTAGTGAATTAAATAGTGCTTTTTTTTTTAATTTACTCTCCATGGTATCAATGGCAGCTTTTTTTCTGAAGTGACTTAATAAGGCTTTTCTTCTGGCAAGCCTGGTTCAGATGTTACCAGCAGTTATGGTCTCACTCTGGTGTACCTGAGCCTGGGAAATCGTACTTTTGCAATCGAACATGATCATTTTGGTGTTACTTTCAAGGGGTTTCTCATTTCCTCTCATCAGCCAGCTGATGAGTCAAACATGGAACTTGAATTCCATTACAACATTTTCCTGGTTTGGATTGATAGTTACATTCTGTAACACACCCAAGTGCTTTGTTTTGTTTAACTGCCTGCAAAAGTCAGATATATTGCTGTGTCCTAAGAAAATATGCAGCAGTTTTCATAAGAAAGACACTGGAAATATAAAATAAATGTCAGTCCACCTGATGGCATTCCTGAAGTGTGTGGGCAGAAACTTTCTTCAAATATTTGTACACTGCTAAAGTTCTTCTATCATTGGATCTAGCATGCAAAAACAGGAACGAAAAATGTCTTCCAGTTAAGGTCTCTCCTTACTGTTATGATTCGCTAACATGCGTCTTTCTGCTTTGCCTAAGTACCAGCAACTTCCTTATGTTGTAGCTCACTGCATTTTAACACCAAAGGTGATAGCTCTCCTTTACCAAAGGAAAAACACAGAAAACAAAACCACCAACCAAAAACCCTTAAAGAAAGAAAGAAAGAATTGAGAAGGGGACTTGTCAATTGGAGATGAGATTAACCTCGTTACAGCTTTGAGCGGTGCAAGGCAGAGTGCAATGTGTGCTGATAGATTGTAGAAGGCAACATGTATTCGAGTGTATGTACGTAGTTAAAATTAAAATAAAAAACAAGCATCTGTGCAACTGAAAGTGTACATATGTGTGTCTGGCTGACTGTTCTCCCTAAAGTCTATTTTTGAAAACACATTGTACTTCTAAATGTTTTTTAGGCCTGAAGTGAACTTAGAGAAATACACAGGTTGCCTCAAAGACATCGAAATTTCAAGGACACCCTATAACATATTGAGCAGCCCTGACTTTGTTGGTCTAACCAAAGGATGCACACTAGAGGTTAGTCTGATTTCCATGTATTTTGGCCTCAATGTTTAGAAATGTTTTCTGGTTTCTGATTTCATGGCATAGTAGTTTAATTGTATATGGTATATTCTTTAGATAGGAATCTAACCTTAAAATCCAAACAGTTACATTTAAGAGAAAGAAAGATGAGTAAGTCTGATCAGCAAGTAGACTAGTTTTTCAGATCCTGACTTCTTGGAGAACATCCCTGGCCACTTGTGATATCCCTATCCCTAAAGAGTAGGATGTTCTGAACTGCTTAGCAGTGGTTTAGCTTTGTTTCAGCTGACTAAAATGGTAATCATTGACATTAATGAGGATAGATATTGACAACACTGCAAAAACTAAAAAACTGATACACATAAAACCCAAGGATTTAAATTTTTTAAATTGTTATTATAAAGTCATTCACTACATAAAACCTCAGCTATGAATACTTATTGTCATGAGCTGGAAGACTTTCTTACTGATCACTAAGAATGTGCAAAATTGGTGTTGTTACTTTAGCTTTAAATGCATCTATTTTCAGTTGTTGCTGCTTGCAATTAACAGCCTTTCAGTGCATAGAGAATTCAAGGCATCTGATATGAAATTTGGGAGACAATTAGTAATTTTCCATGGAAAAGTCTTTTTATACAAAAAAAGTACTTCCACTGACATTTGTGTCCCAACAAATAGTTTGTATTTCTTCCCTGGAAATCTCTACTATTTAAGATAGTTTTGCAAGCAGATGGAAGATATCCATCAGATAACATATAAACCGTATATCAGATAGATACTGTATATCTGATATTCCATATCAGATACCATTACAGTAAATCCAAATAAGTTGTTGTTAATCCCATGCTCTCCAAATATTTTTTCTACAAAACATTTAAACTTTACTTTGAACAGCAACCAGAACTTGGGCCGGGCCAAAAAAAAAAGACAAAGGCCCTATTTTGCTGTGTTTATCCATTGTACCTTTGGCTTTCATCAGAGCAAAAAGTAACCAACAGTAGGACTCTCAGACAGGATATGAGACTAGATTTGTCATGAGATCCATATTTTCAAGTTTGTGGTAAAGCTAAATTGTAAACAAGCAGATAGTTCAAATGCTTTTAAATCTTACAGATTTGACTTCAGCAAAAATTTGACAGAGGGGTTCATATTTGTTTTGATTTATAGTATGTTCTTTCTGAAACAGGAAAGAAGAATAGTTTTCATTTTCTTGTGTTGATATGAATCTTAGAAAGTACTTTGCCTTTCACATTATTTCATAACACTTGAGGTTTCAGAGTATGAAATCTAATTGGATTAACCCTTTTATTAGGGAAATAAATAAAATATTCTAATTGTACAAAACAAGACATAGGAAAATTAAAAAGAAGTGAAGGAAAAGTAAAGGATGGAGACTGTGTTCAATCATTTAAATGTTCTCAGATTTCAGAGAAAGGTGGGCACCACCAGCAATGATTTTATCTGGCATAATTTTTTATCTCTAAACCTGGAAACAGTTCTGCTGTACTGAAAAAATGGTGAAATACTTTGGAAAAAGTCACTGTTTCTATAGATTGGTCTTCCACATCTGGAAGAATACATGTGTTGGCAGCAATGACAGAAAATCTTTGGGAGTATGCACTGACTTATTATTTGATGACATACTCTACTCTTTAAATTGTGTTAATGGATAACAATGTCTGAAGACTTGGGCCATGTGCAACAAGTGCTTTGTTTATGGCTCTGAGTAACCAAGAAAGCAGTGGTGCTCAGTGAAGTAATGAAGATTAATGAAAAGTATTTTCTCAGCACATCTGACAAATAATAGAATCTAGTTTCCTGTGCATTCATAATCTTGCTTTTAATTCTGCTAACGCACTTTTCTGTCCCCTCCTTCCTACAGAACATTCATACAGTCAGCTTCTCCAAGCCAGGTTTTGTGGAACTGCAGCCGGTCTCCTTTGACGTGGGCACAGAAATCAATCTCTCCTTCAGCACCAGGAATGATTCTGGGATCATCTTGTTTGGCACAAGTGGCACAATTGTCCCCCCCAGGAGGAAGCGCAGGCACTCTGCAAGGAAAGCTGCTCCTCTGAGGAGAAAGCGCAGGCAGACAGGACAGGTAAGAGGAACCTGGCAAAAGATTTTTTTAAAAAACCCACAATTCTAATGAACTGACACAGCTCGTTTCAAGATGCTGTCAGATGTTTATGCTTAAATTAAAAAATTAAAATTCAGTTATTTGGAATAAATTATTTCTAGTGTCATCCTTTACCTGATGAAGAATCTGATAGAAGCTCATAATTGGTTTTTTTCTCTTGGAGAAATTGTTTCTCTTACAGATTTACAGTCATGTATCCATTGCTTGTTGCTAAGCAGCAGATTTGGTTTTCTATTATATTCCATGTTGGGTTTTTCTAACCAAACCTAAATATTAGAAAATACTGTTCTTCACTCATTTTGAGGACTATTTATACACTATTAATGCTTGGAAACTCTCTCAATCCTGTTCATAGAGACATAAATGAGGATCATTCTAATTTCCCTGAGACCAAAAGAAAAAAAAAAAGCTGGTGAACACACAGAAGATAAGCCCCTTGTTTTGGCATCACTGATGTGGAATTTAACACTTGAGTGCTCTGGCCTCTCCTTCTCTCTCATAAAATACAAATTTACTGTATTAGTCCACAGTGCCTAAGTGACTGGTAAAAGTGTGATTACTAGAAATGTTAGAAATTATTAAAGTCTTGATTAAATCTTGATTAAAATCCTGACACTACAGCAGTGATAAACAGAATGTGTTGATGCATTCTTTGTTCGGGATTTCTCGGAAGTGATATTTCATTTTTCTCCTTTCTGCTTATTTCACTGACTAGAGTGACATACTCCAGGGACAGCACATTGTAATAGCTCACCTGGATGACATTAATTTCAGGTTAGGGGCTCCTTCATCATTTCCCAGCTCTTCAGGTCACAGAAGTGAACATGACCACTTATTGCTAGAGTTTAGATCCTGAAATCTTTCACAATTTGATGCTGGTGCTGGAGCAACTACTGGCATGATTTGCCAGCTCTCCAAACACAGAACTCAAACTGAGATCAATGCACTTCAGGGCTTGATGAGTTTAAGAGCATCTCTTGTAACAACAAAAATCAGAAGAAATGTAGGTTAGAAGTCCTCATCCTTCCCTGAAAATAGAGATTTAAATCTTCTGTTGACATTTTCCAGCATGACCTCATTTTACCCCTTCCTCATTGTAAAAGTGCTGGAGTCTGAGCATAGCAGCAGCAGCAGAACTCAAACAGCTGTGTTTTGTCTATGGTGAGCACATTAACAGCCAGCGTAAGACAACAAAACATACATATTAATGTGAAACTAAGTGAAATAATTTCTTTCCAAATGTAACTTACCTTTTCACTCCAACATATACCTTGCAGGCCTACTATGCCGTGTTCCTGAACAGAGGTCGGCTGGAGGTGCACATCTCCACTGGGATCCGGGATCCGCACAGAATCACCGTCAGACCGGAGGCTGGCGAGTTTCACGACGGCCGAGCGCATTCCATCCGGATAGAACGAGCTAGAGGGTAACAAATGCCTACAAGTGCTACACAGCACAGCTGACTCAACAGAGCAAATGTGTTAATGGCTTTGGCAATCCATGCAAATGCTTCTTCTGAGACAAAAAAAAATAAGTTTCATTCCATCATTATCCAGAAATAAGTTTCTGATGGTCATTATTGTTCTGAAGAGGTGGGTTTACATGCTTCTGTAGGCTACCAGCCTGTTTCTCCAGCAAATTGTGTTTGCCTGAGCTGGCATCTTTAACCTTCTGATTCTTTGCAAATATATCTTATAAAAGAATCTGTGGGTGAGAAATTCTACTGTGGTGCAATAAATCTCCTTTTCAGGACATATAGAAAAGTACCATTTTCAATCAGTTCAAACTGCAACACTACGGCAGCCTGTAGCCTTTTTGAGATGCCATGTGGTGGACACAGTGGTGGCCAGCTAAATATGGTAAAACAGTGAAAACACAGTCCCACTTTCTTACTGGAATAGCCATCACAGACCTTCTCAGACCACGTTGTTTTACACTGAATTTCACTTGAATTCCTTTGCCCTTTCTCAGACATTTTAAAACTTTCTTATTACACTTCACCGTTCACAAAGTGATTAGAAACAGTACTACTGTGATGTGTAGAACTCAGGCAGCCAATAATATTTATGGCCTGGAATAGCCCTTGTTCCCGGCAGGGATTATTATGGACATTTGAACATACAAATGTGTACATTCTGTACAGACATTTGTTGGATTAGTGCACTATTCACAATGTTCTGTGTTGTTAAAAGAAGTCAGAAAGAAGATGTGACATCCAGCACGTTACAAAAGGCACTTTTCCACTTCACCCTCTTGCTCCCACAACACTGCAGCCTTCTTGACCAACCATTCCTGCCTAGTCCCCAGGTGCCCTTCTGTTCTCTCTGTAATTCGCTTTCCTCTCCATATAATTTTCTGACTGAATTTCTATTGTATTGCTAAAAAACCTCTCGTAAATAATGCCTCCAGTCAATAAGACTCCTCTACTTCGGTGACTAGGTCAAAGTCAAACCATAAATGCTTTGGGAAAAAAAGTTTTTTTGGGAATGGATGACTGCATTTTGTGATACATTTTGTGTTACTGTGACAGAACACAAATATGCAGATGGTAATAAAAAGCTCTAAACAACAAAGTAAATTCTTTAATGCTGTGCTATAGGAAGTACAGTTAGCTTGACCTTGTGAGGGTACGTATGAGAGTACATCAAGGCAAAATTGCCATACAATGCCATCCAGTGATGGTGCTTGTTCAGATGAGACCTCTGTGTTTTCAAAGTAGCTTTGTTACAAAACAATTGCCTGAACTCTGAAGTTTCTGTAGCCTAAAATGGATATGAAAAGACATAAATTAAGGTTAACCCTTCCTCTGCTCATCATAAACTCTATTTTTTTACATATGAGGAACACCCTGTGAAAACTCTGCAGAAAGATAATTGTCCATATAATTATGAAAAATTATATTGCTTAAGACGAATGTACATCATTGTAGGCTTCTGCTTGGACCCAAAATGTTTATGATGATTAGCCATGGCTAAGATGCAGCAGCACAAAGGATAACTTGAGTCTTGACAATCTGACTTCCCTCCACTTCCTCTAAAGGCAGAGAAGAGAAATGTTCTCTCTGGGACACTTGATGGAACCTAAATTAGTCTTTTTCTCTGAAGTGCCTCGAGAGAAATCTCTCTCCTCCTATTTCCAGTGCTGAAGGGACTGGGAGATATCATATGGATTGTCCTGAAACATAAGTCTTTTAATAACTGCTTTCTCTAACCCTTTGAAAAATTAATCACATTTCTTAAACTGAAGCTTTCCGAACCAAATTAATTCATCCAAAACTATGAGGAAACTAGACAATTTATACGTAGTACAGCACTTACGTAATTCAGGTGCTTAAGTCACTGTCCATTTCACTCTAGGATGTGTGTAAATAACAAAGCCAAACATTTTGTATTTGAAAACAGATCTCTCTTCAATAAGAATTTTCAATATTCAGTTGCTTGCATTTGTAATCAAGGTTAAGAAAGAATATTGGAGTTCAGTATAATTTTGCAGTTGAGAAAAGGGAATTTATTTTCCGGAAACTGATTAGTCAGCCAGTGGTGCTGCAGGGCCTCCTACCTTCCTCTCTTCAGCCTTAACAGTAACTGTGGGACTGCTTTGTCTTTTGCTTGTGCCATGTGAAATACCCATTGGGATGCATTATAGCACCTGTATCGGTACATGGTGAACCATCAGCAATTTTCCTACTCCGCCACCTCCCCCAGAAGAAGCTATGAGATCTTTAAAAAGTGTACCATCTGTCTGCCATTGATCCTGCAGTCAGAGCAGTCTGGTTGTGCCCTGGCAAGAAGATAGTAAGGAAATAGGGAGTCCAAACAAATTGTGACCGCGTGCTGTTCCCATCCTGCTGAGCTCTAGGTGATTGTATCTACCATCACAGTACAGCCAGCTCACCCCTTACTGTGTCTGTATTGCCACAGCACAAACCACTTCTTCCTGTGCAGCCACAGTCTGACATTATCACCCCTCCACAGCACAGTTTTGCCAGCCACAGTTTGTCAAACAACTACTAAGGAAGTACAGCAGCAGCTGAAACCCCTCTAGTGGTTAATATGCATTTAAGGTGAGCTGCCAATTACATAGTTAGAATTGCTCGTAGTTACAGCTGGTGTAAGAGTAAACAGGGCTTGCAAAGGGGTGATTTTAATACAAGCAATAACCAGAATAAAATATATATTTCTTTGCTTTCAAATTTTTTCCACAGGATGTTCAGTGTTCAAGTAGATGAAGACAAAGTCCAGACTCAGAGGTTGCCGTCAGACCAGCCCATCTCTGTTAGGAAACTCTTTGTGGGGGGTACTTCTTCTCAGTTTCAGACTGCACCTCTCAGAAACATACCACCATTTGAGGGCTGTATATGGAATCTTGTCATTAATGCCACGTAAGTCTCAATGATGCCAACAGATGTCCAGTTAATGAGATCTGGTTAAACTGCCTTGGTTGCCAGAAGAAGGTTCATTGGTGTAACTAATCATACTAGCAGTAAATCCTAGAATATGATCTGTTTTCTTTATATGCCATTCCTTTTTTTGTCTACAGTATATGCTCCATAAGCTATGCAATTAATGAGCTGTTTCACAGATAAGCCAACACTGTCTGTTTATCCATGAAATCAGAGAAATTCTACAGTAATGCTGCAGTAAGATGTGCATAGGTATTTATGGTGTACTGTAATACTTTATTTTAGGTAAGGGTGACTTCCAAGAGAAGTCAAAATTCTGAGAACCACCATGGGAATCAATTTACTCTGTGGAAAGTGCAGTAATCTGGAAGGAACATTTGAGTAAAAGGAAAGGCAATGGTGAATAAAATAAAACCTCCATAGAAAGTTTCCATCTAAATCTTTCTTTCACATGTCTGACGTACCTAAACTAGGATTTTATCACTTCACATCAGAGTAAATTACTTTTTTCTCTGTAATACCATTGAAACTATGTAGGCCTGTAATGTTTGCCAAAGTGGATACCTGTCTCTCTGCACTGACCATAAGAAGAAAAGCCAATGGTCACTGTCACCTCTAGTATAAGTGTCTTGCTTCTGTACCTGTACCTAGCTGTACAGGGTGGGATGAGTCCTGGCTTTTGTGTCCTGTGAAGTGAAATTACATTGCAGCATATCTGTAGATAAAATTTTTTATCTACATTTATAAAGTTGTTCTTTATAAATGGGTGGTAAAAAGGCAGAAAAACTAGTAACAGGCATCACTCTTTTTGTGTGTTCTCAGCCCCATGGACTTTGCTCAACCCGTGTCCTTTGAAAATGCAGATATTGGCCGATGTCCCACACTAGAACCAGAAGTTAGGCCACCTGAGGATGAAGATAAACCAACTCCTGCAACAGTTCTGGTCCAACCTGAACCAGACACTAATGGGGAGAAAGAAGGGCCAAGAATCCCACCTGCTTCTCCTTCTCCAACACCATCTCTATCGTCAGCACTTGTAAGTACAAATCACTTCAGTCAGATAGAGTTTGAAATGTTTCTTTTTCCATGCAAAATTAAAAGACTATTCATCAAGAATAATGAAGCACTTTGCCACAAAAATAGTGACAATTCAGCATGATACTGTAAATTGAACTCCTTGTTGCAGGTCAGTAAAACCTATGGATAATGGAAAACTGGCTGATATCATTTGCTTGGATTATCACAACAGTAATTTAAAGAATGATATAACTTTAAAAATATCTTTGGCTTGCATGCTTAGCCGTAAACCCTTACGCTTCAGGGTGTAAGCCAAGCAATATTTGCTTGGCATTGGAAGGGAAATTTTCCCATGGGAAATCCATTTCATTATGATATTTCTTGTGCTGGTCTCTGATGCACATGATAACAGTCATGTTAGTGACAGGATGAAGAAAAAGATAAACCAGGAGGCCTATTCGATATGGCAATTCTTCCACTGTTATTTTATGACTTTAGTCAGGAGAATTACAAAATGAAACCCCAGTCACTGCTAAATTGAGCTCAACTGTTGTTACCAGAAATAAACTGTGAGATAGTGGCAAGCAGTCTTATACAACAAAATTTGAGGAAGAAACTCCTTCTCTCACAAGGGTAGTAGTTTTATAAGCTAATGCAACATTTCACTATTCACAAACATATGTTTACACATCTGAATATTAACATGAATAATACATATACCGGAAGATATTTTTGAGGGGAAAATTATTTGTATTTTATTAGACCTAAATACAACCGACAGGTTTATGCAGGCTATAGTTTAGTAGGAGTGAGGTTTCAAAATGGTGTGAAAAGACTGCACATTCCCCAGTTAGGAACCTATTTGCATTATTGGAATTTACGCTTCAAGATGATTTCAAGAAGTTAAGAACCGAAATTCTATTTGAGGTACATGACCACCTTTGTGGGCCAGTATATATGGCACAGATTTATCTAGAAGGACTTATCAGGTATTACTGAAATCTCCACATCATGTGCATGGGAATGGGAACCTTGGGTTCAAGGTAGGCAAGCTCCATCTCAGTTATTACCGTGCCCCAAGCCCCACAGTTACAAATATGGGCCTCCCAATGCTCTAGGGCAGCGGTTGTGATTCGTTCCCACAAGGTGGAGTAGTTGTAGCACCAGGGCTCCAATGCAGCTTTTCTGTTCGGAGTTCAAAGCAAATTTGCAGAACAGTAAGGCTACTATGGAAAGAGAAGGAGCCAGGCAACAAGGTAAAAAGGATTATCCAGTTTAATGCTTACTGTTGTGAAGGAATGCAGTCATAGTATCCCTTCATCAAGCCTTGAAAACAAATAAGATAACAAACCACCGAAGAGCATGAAAGAGCAAGTGCACACTTCCTAAGACTGTAAACACTAACTGTTAAAATAGCAAAATTGAGAGGAATAGATCTACTCATTAACATCAGGAACAGTCTCATTCCAACTAGGTGAGTTTCATATATCATGTATCTAGAGCAGTGATAATTTAAAACAGGAATTATAAATAAAACACCATTACTCCACTTCTCTCTTGGAAATAATGAAATTGTTTTAGTATGCTGAAGACTTGAAACTATTTTAAATAAGGCAAGCTTCTGGATAGCTGTTACATTCATATTAGTGAGTTCTTCAAAGTATTTTTAAGGGGACTGTTGCAAAAAACTAACTGCAGTCTGGTAATGAGGTAACACTCATATGAGGTGGCACTCATACAGTGATACAGTAAATTATACAGAATCTCAGTGTAGAAGGACTGCATATGGAAAATGTACAGCAGAAAAAAGTATTTTCACATAGGAGGCTTAAATAACATATATGCTCTATTTAAGTACTTTTAGGACCTTTTTTATCTACATACATCCATCTGCATGTAAAAGGGGAGGGCAGTTGAATCCCAAATGAGGAAAAATCCTACCCTGTACTAAATGCAAGACAAGATCCATAAGTAGGACAGTTGGGAGATATACCAGCCACCAGTCTGCTGCTGCTTGCTATGAATGCCAGAATGTTCCTCAGCACTGGGTACCTGCTGCTTCTGCCTCACGTTGTTCCCTGCTTCTCAGGGTTCGCTTGCCGCTGAAATGAAGAGCGCCAGCCTTTCTTCTGCCTTTGACTCCATGACGGTACCGCCCACTTTTGATCCATGCATTTCTGCATTGTGCTGTTAACAGTATCCAGTGAACTGTGGGGACTGCTTCAGTGCTTTTCCTACTAATTGCTTTCCTTGTAATTACTAATACAGCAAATGAGAATATGGAGAATGTGTGACAGTCCACCAGTGGCCTTTTCTGTTCTTCATTTCCACTGCCATAAACACCAAGCTTCTTGACCTACCAGTCAAGTCCCTGACATCTTACAAGACTGAAGTAAAATGCAGCTGAAGAGTTCAGTCTCTCATGTAATGTGGGAGATTATTAAGCAGCCAGGACACATTAAGGCCATTACTCAAAAAGCAAAGCTGAGATATTTCAGTACAGGCTGATGACACGCACTTAGTGCACAGTCTTTTGAAAGCTGTAAAGCTGGCTGTCCTTAGATAAAACAAAAGCAGACACAGGCTTGTGAATAAAATATGGATTTTTTTTAAAACATGCCCTACTGATTTTTTTTCCCTTTTGCTGACTTTTCCACATCAGCCTAATGAATGCTTACTATCGTAAGCAGTTATTAGTAAATAATCAGTGTATGCTATGATTCCAACCACCATGGTGAGTTGGACACTCTCCCACACTCCTTGCCCTTTCTTACAGTCACCCTGCTGGAATGAAGAAAAACATCAGTGTTTACTGATGCTGGGGAGCAGCTTGTGTTAGTCAGACCCTTTACTAACATATACCAGCCTAGGATTAAATTTACTGTCAGAATATATCCTTTTACCATGTAAATTTTAAAAGTGTGCCACAGAAAGGTCTGTGTATGTATTTTCTAATTCTTTCCAGTGCCAGTTGTTATTCCCCATCTTCAAATTTTAACAAGCTCAAACGCATTGAAGGTATTATATGCATGGTATTGTCATTAGCTTAGTTGTTAGGCTTCTAGATAAGCCTGTAAAGCTTAAAATAATTCAAAATTTTACCCTACATTATAGGAATAGGATTTTTTTTTTCTCTTTGATGATGACTGGAAGACTGGTATTATACATTCATAACCCTGCTTGGTCCTGGTGAATTTTCTCTGGTTTTTCCCTGCATTGCATATTGATGTATCAATTGTTCTTGTCATAATGCATGGTGTTCTACTCTGTCATATTCAAACCAGAGCATTTATTATGCAATACTATATTTTATAGGTGTTCTATACTGTTGTGAAGATCTTTGTGATGTGTGAAAGCAAAAAATATTACTGAAAAACTGAGTGAGAGAGGGAAATAAATTCCCTCTTTGCAGTTGAAATCTCAAGGCTTAAGTCACTCATGATATTTTCAAAATGTTTCAGAGAAAGAACTCTGTCAGCAAGGCACTGCACCTTGTGCTGTGCAGGTCCCTGCTGAGTCAGGGCTCAAATAAGAGACTGTCACCAATCGAAGATGGTAGCAGCCACAGTGCTTAAAAACAGAGCTTGCAGCTATCAAAGTTTGTTTCTTCCCCAGCGGTATTGTCCGATATTGTGTTGAGTTAGATCCTTTGAGTAGTTTCCTCACAATACTCTCAGTGGGAGGCAAAAGCCAGACATGAGTAGAAGCTAGTAATTACCATGGTCTCACATTGCCCCAGGCACCCCTATACAAGAGCTTTAGAATCAGAGATTAAAAGACCTGGTGAAATTAAAATGAGAAAATTACGGTGGACAGAAGATATTTTACCTTGCGTTGTTGCCCCACTTCAAGATTAATAGAAGTGGAAATGCAGGGAGGGGTTTCTTTCTTTACAACCTAGGTAATGTCTCTACATTAGACAGATGGGAGATTTCAACAGCTGTTACATCTATCCATCAGTTATTCAGATTCCCTGATTGTTTGTGGGGGCCTTCCAACAGCACCAGGGGAAACAACAGCACATTAAGCAAAGGATACAGTTGTAAAACAACATAAAGTAAAATGAAGGACCCATTGACAGCTGCAGGATCTGAAACTACTTTTAACTCATTATTTTTAAAGTGACTGGATTTTGAGTTGACAACAAAGCATCTCTTTAAAACTTAAATCTTGTTTCATTTCTGTAAGAGGGCATCCTACTATGTAAAACTCAGTTATGTGAGCTAAGAGTATGCTGAACTGCCTGGAAATCACTTAATACTCTTGTAAATGTCCACTGGTGAAAGCATGAAAGCAGCAATGTTCATATATTACTTTTATTTGCTTTTACAGCTATCTTAATGAGCTCTGCTTTTACACCAAGTTCCTGTCAGACTGGTTTATAAGTTTAGCTGGTGTGATGAGACATCAGCCCGCTGGAAAATTGCAGGGCCAGTCTCCAGACTAGGTACAATATTCTCAGTCGTGAGCAGCTAGGAGACTCCCAGCATATGCACAGCTGAGACAAATACAAAATAAGAAGTTTTTGTGATTGTTGTATTATTTTGCAGGATTCCTGTGCTGCTGACACAGAACCAGCCATTTTAGAAGGTGGCAAGCAGTTTGGTCTTTCAAGGAACAGCCACATTGCAGTTGCATTTGATGACACCAAAGTGAAAAACAGGTATGTTGTTTGTTTCAGCAATGAGTTTTGATGGAATAGTGTAAAAATAAAATGCCCCTCCTAATTCAAAGGTATCTCCCAAAACTGTGGACATAATTTGAAAAGATTGCATGCCATGACTAATTAATTTAATTAAGCAAACCTAAAAAAGCATTAAAGCATGAAATCTGGGCAATGAAATGCCCATCTAAGTAGCTCTCACTAAAACAATTTACCTCTTTGTTTGTAAAGGTTTGGGCACACACAGATCCCAGACTGATTTGCTAAAAACCAGAGTAATGGAATCAGGCTGTGCAACTGACTTCAAATACGGCTTTTTCAGAGGACAGTTTTTTTGTTCAATAACTTGATAATTTCTTTTAATAAGCAAATTTTTTTCCTTTCCTCCAATAGCTAAGATCAATCTTGCAGAGTAAACAGGAAAAATTACATTGCCACCCCAAAGTATAACACCATATACATATAGCTGTTGACATGCAAAGGACTTCCATGTTTATAAAAATGTAACTTTTTTCAATGGATTTGTGAAGACAGAACTTGTTAGTTGGTTTTTTTTCCTCTGTAGGCACATGGTCATTAACAAATGTGCCATGTCACGCCACTAAGCAATTTTGCTGCTTATAGTTTCCAAATCCATTAGCCCCACTCTTATTTATCCCTATAAAGATGTTGTACCACATATGCTAATTTTAGAAAACTAGGAATGATCCTGGACTGATCATTTTCATGCAATGGCTTTTCATTTATATTATCAGCTGCTTACAGGTACTGACTTCGTAGCTCAGCTTGAGCAAGGCTAGTGATGTGTTGCCAGTACAACTTTAGCATTAGAAAATCTAAATAATTTCTTCACAGGTTCTTTGCTGTAGAGGAGGTTCTCAACATTACCATTCTGTCCGAGGGGTCTTTAGGTTTGCTCAGACACAGCCTCATTTTCTCTTGGGAGAGATCAGAATAAGTGCTTTGTGAACTCTTCTGTCTGCATCTTTAAAAGTTTTGCAACCTGACTTCGGGCAATACAACTCATTAGAAACTCAACATTTGCCAGCTGTCACTACAGCTCTCTCCTCTTTGTGAGCATTATGCCTGTGGATGATGGATAACGCTGCTGGAATTTTACAAGTGCTGGGATTTTCTAGCTGCTACAGCTGCAGCTGAGAATTACATCTTGAAATTCTATGCCAAGATTGTAGTTTTGTATCTCCACAGCAAAGGAACTAATGAATGCTCACATGTCAGGGATCAGATACATGTGAAATGTAATTTGCATATAACCAGATTGTTTTTCTTGAATTCTAATGGACAAGCAAAATTGGCCACTAGCTGTATAAAATTTTTTTTAGAAAAAACACGAAAAGGTAAGGCAGATGAATTTGTCTGGTGCCTGACTCCAAATACCTTTTCCTTTTTTTCCTGTTTCCTGTTTGTTTGATTTCTAGGCTTACAATTGAATTTGAAATCCGAACAACAGCTGATTCTGGCTTGCTGTTTTATATGGCCCGCATCAACCACGCTGATTTTGCTACAGTTCAGATAAAGAACGGTCTGCCTTACTTCAGTTATGATCTGGGGAGCGGAAACACCAGCACAGTGATTTCCAACAAAATAAATGATGGCCAGTGGCACCAGGTATAATAGTCTCTAATTCTAAATTATTCTTTGTAATGGGTAAGAGTGAGCTTTGTTTTGCCTTGAGATATTTGCAAAATGTAGTCCACACAAGCCAAACTTTACAACTAGTATTTTCTGGGGAAAAAAAAAAATCTAGGAAAATTTGTGTCAGATGCACTAATACACAGAAATTTATCCTTCAGGAAACACATATTTCTGAACATATTTAAAATATGTGCCATGTATAGTAAGGAGCTACAGAAAATGTTCCTTCCTGCTTAATAGGGCTCATGTGAGTATCAGCTCATGATGATGGAATACATCATTAAAACCAGTTGTTTCTACATTAATAATGTCATTGTTAAGCCAGAATGCTAAGAACAAAGAAAAAAAAGGAAGTAACATGTAAGTAAACCTTCCCTGGATTATTAATTCAGTAGGGAATAAATATGATATTCATGGACATTTTGGCAGCACCTTCCATGACTTTATGAGGGAGCATTATATGCAGTGCCTGTGGCGTTTGGATGCTAAGAGAAGGAATGATGTCATAGCCATGAAATTTACTATTTACTGGGCCAAGGACAACAGACGTACAGTATATTCATTTGGTGATATGCTGGAAGGTACCATTAAAGATAGAGAAGCAAAGTATACATGTAACTGTGGGTTTAACTTATATGCTATAAGTTACATTGAATTTTGTACAGATATTTAGAAATTCAGCATCCACATCTCATCCTTAAATGAGAAAAAAATCTAATTGCATTTTCTCTTACACTTTAATTGCCTCATTTCCACTCTGCTCTCCAGGAATTTATTTTCATGAGATTTTTAGTCATGAACTTTTTGATGATAGCAACTGCTCTACACCAAGGTGTTTCATAAAGGGAAAAAATGAAGTTGTAGTAATCATTTATCTCTTTCATATAATGCCTGAGAGCACTGGCAGCAGACCAAGGCCCCATTCTGCCACTCCCTCTGTACATACAGAAGAGATGCTTTTGCTTCTTTACCCGTTTTCTTTTTATTCTAAGAGAACTAAGTGAAGCATATATTTCTTAATGAAGATTGTGCTGTTTGGGCATAGAGCTTGACACTACACAAGAGAGGGCCCTTTTTTGTAGATCCTGTTTCTGTAGTGGAGAATGGAGACAAAGTGACAGTTCCCAAAAAGCGAAAGAAAATTTGAGAAGGAGAAGGAGGGAAGGCAACACTTTTAGGAAAAGGCCACAGTCTTTGTTTCTGATAAAGCAGGGACTTCTCCTTAAAATAGTCCTTTTAGTGACACCCTTTTCTCCATTTGGAATGATTTAAGTTAAAAACATTTCCATCAGTCCCACAGAAGCCTCTTGGTGCTGCTGCTATCTTGCTATCTATTTAAGTCCTCTGTGAAAATGTCTGTTCCCAGTTCCTGTCTCAGTCACCTAAACTTCCTTCTGCCCAAGGTGTAGTTATCCATCTCAAATTTACAGTTGCCTCTAAACACCAAGTTCAGGCTCTTAACTTCAGGCCATCCTTGTGAGTGTTGTCATTCCCACTGCATGACAGATACGCTGCCACAGTGGAGCAGAAGCAGCCATGTTAAAGAAAAGCCAAAAAATGCTGTTTGTCTCTCTTTGCTATTCTGGTGAGCCAACTACTATGCTATTTAGAAATCTGCTAACATGCATGATGCATTTTGCATTTATTCATTTTTATGCAGAACCATTATTATACTGAGTTGTAGAGATTTCCATATGAACTTTTAGAAGGACATTGGCCTAGAATTTCCTCAGCTCTTCAGCAACTGCATTCCCTCCATGTGATTCACAGTCCATTTGTCTGAACAGAAGCCCATAATACCAACAGAACATGTTTGGTATTATATTTACTCTAGCATGAACTATGATCTGAGGCATGTCCAAGCTAGTGGAATCATAAACTCAATTTTTTCTGCAAACATGTGCTGCTATAAAGATTTGCAACCGGTGCCATGATATTCAGCATTTATCCTGAAGTACTTATCTATTCTCTGTACTTAAAACTGCTGTCTGATTCCAGGAAAAAAAATACTGTGCTGTGCCTATTATAACATAACAATGAAGCATTTTAAAGGCATCTCAAATCTTTTCAGTAATTCTAGTAAATAATTTTCATGATACCTCCTGACCTAGATGCAAGTAAAACACAGTCAGATGTTGGCACAAAACCTTGCTCAGGAGCTTTGTTCCATAAATATTATCCATAGCTGCTGCCATGGTACTTCTGTAATCACTCCTGCTACTTTCTTGTGTATTGTTTTATATTTTGGACTGTAACACTAGTTACAATCCAAAAATGCTTGGTTGTCAGAAAACTATCAGTAATTGTATCACATTTTTGTGTCTTTCTAGGTAAAAGTAAGTCGTATTAAGCAAGAAGGAAACCTCATAGTAGATGGTGTTTCTAATGGGACTGTGAGCCCCAAGAAGGCTGATATACTGGATGTTGTAGGAATGCTCTATGTAGGAGGATTGCCCATCAACTACACAACCAGAAGAATTGGTCCGGTAAGCAAATTTGTTTAAGTTATCTTACATGCTTTAAGCATGTCTTGATTGGTGCAAATGTCTTCCCAGTTTTGTTCTGTCTTGCTCTTCCCTCAGACTGCTCAAGCATATGGATAAAATGGACCTTAGTGGAGGTGAACAACATTCTGTCAGGGGAAAGATCTGACTCAGAATCCAGTTAATGAAAAAAAAATTGAAATAGCAGAGTTATTTACTGTTTTGGAAAAGAACAAAGTTCCATGCACTCATATCCACTTGGATCACTGCACAGCTAGAGTATAGGTTCCTGAGTACCACTTGCCCTTTCTCTTGGCTGTAATTAATCTAGCAGCAAATGCTAATAAACAGTGAAAGGATCTCCTACAAGCAGCAGCAGAAGCCGAAATTACCCTGGACAAAGTACCCAGTATACTGCTGCTTACTGTAATAATCAGTTATGTGTTGCTATTACTGAAAGAGGAGAGAGTGTGTTTTGAAGGAAGGCCATGCAAATTCTGTTGTTCTCTTTCTGTTTCCAAACTAAATATGCATATATAAATTTATCACTGTTTTGGTTCAAATGCCCAGCTTCCATGCTAACATGGAAGATGATAGAGAGCCCAGAGAAATACATATAATTTTGTCCTAAATTTTGTAGAGGTAACTAGGAACACTGTATTCTGTCACCCAGACCATTTACTGCATCTATCTGCACTACTCCATGCCAGTCATCTCACTGATGCCCTTCCAACCTCTGAAGATATACCAGTATCAGAATGGGAATAAAACCTCTTCCATGCTTTCTTTTGCTCTCTGTGAAGATGGTTCTTTCAAAGCAGAAGCCAGAACCTGAATGAATTTAATTATTGTAAACAACAAATTCAGCACCTAGCACAGCACAATTCAGATGCACAAAAAATGGACTGTCAATAGGAGCTATCTATCTCTGGGTTCATCCTGGGTAGATGCAGAGAATTCACGACGAGCAGGCAAAGCACAAATCTGGTAAGGAAACAAAACAGACTCCCAAAGAAGCTGCATATGAGTAAATACCATTATACCAAGATGTTTATGGAATGGAAAATACCAGTCTATGGACAGGCAAGAGTTCCCTTCTTTGAGTGGACAAAATAAACACAGAAAAGGAATTCCTAGATCCTGCTTGTATCTGTATATTGACTCATGGATAGAGAATGAAGGGAATGAGTAACCATTCTACATCTGAGAAATGTAGAATAAAGAAATCTGACCCGCAAGATCATGTTTCTTAGTAAATAATTGATTGTGCAGAAAGCCCAAACTGAGGCAAATCTAAATAATTAGGATTTACCACACCAGATCTGAGGCACTGAAAACCAAAAGCAATACTTTACCCACAACATATAATCCCTAGTAGTATCACTTTATGCTCTTTGAAATATATCTGCAATTTACACATACTAATCTAAGGAGAAAGATAACACTGTGTCTTTACCTATTGCTGTTTGTCAGAGGTAATGGAGGGAACCCATGCAGATAAATGGCTCAGTCTGGTCCTGCTCACATCAGGTCCTGACAGTCTTATGTGCTTTGGGATTTAAATGAAGCTGTGACTTCAAATGTCGTGTAAAAACCAGTGCTTGCCTTCCAGTCATGCTCATACATAAAATACACTGTGATGTATGAAACAGTGTTGTGTTGCAGCTTCATGTAGAGGCTCTGAAGCAAACCAAGTTGAAAGGATGTGTTACCTTAGTCAGGCCTTTCTTCTGTGCACACATTAGTCTTTTTAGACAGTAATCTATTATGTAACCATGGTGGCTTGGCTTCCTTTTCAGTGTAGAGACTGATACCCGCTTGCTGAGCTTCAGCAGATGTCACATTTTGAGCACTCAAAACTCTGCTTTCAGTAAAAGAAGTTCTATTACCTGTTCCCATGCTAAAGTATAACCAGATTTGCTTTTCCATAAGGAAGAGAAAATTGTAAAGTTAGAGAACGTTTTCAAATAATCTACAAATGTTGCATTTCTGTGATTTATTCTTGCAGTGAAGGTTTGTTTTGTTTTCTGGCATTTCTCTTTTTTGATAACAAGATTTGTTGATCTGGAGATGACTTACTTTAAAATTACAAAAAGGACTACTTACAAAAAATCTGACAGAAAACATTATTCAGCTCAGAATTGAATTTATTCACTGATATTGCTCAAGTTCTCATGAAAATATTGTACAGGTGTATTTAGCTGTAATAAGTTATATAATTTCATAGTGCATACAGCTTTGATTTGCAAGAACATAAATTCTTGGAAATTCTTTCCAATTATGGGTCAGAATATTGTTAGAGGAGGTAGTGGGCAGAGTCAAGACTTCTCTCTGCCGGTGTGCCTTTGTCCTTTTTGTATTTGTATGTATTTCTAGACTTTTATATGCTGAATTTTATATGCTGATGTTTCTTTTCCTCCTTTTCTACTGCACTGCTTATGAATATATCTTCTTTTTCTTCCTCCAAGTACATGATGTATCATTTCCTCTGTCTCACTGGTATCAAGGATAGATTTCTCTAACGCTTTAAGTCAAAAATCAAAGCCTCTGTCTGAATCTAAGAACCAAAATGCAGCTTATGCTGACCTTGGAGAGAAAAAGGGAGGGCGAGTTCTGGAGGAGATGCCAGTGGCTTTCAGAGGTCCCACTGGGATGCTCCGCTCACACCCATAACAACCCCTGCCCCAGGCAGATTTGTGGGTACTCAAACCACTGTTCTAAATGTGCCCAGACCAGAAGCCAAACTGGAGCTGCAGCTTGTCACCCTGCACAGGAGCCTCCATGGACATGAGCACATTCCCTGCCTCCACCTGCCTCTCTGGCCGACTGAGTGTCCCTCATCACTGCAACCATCAGACTACGAGCAGTCAGCAACCTTCACACAGGGGCTTTGTTCATTTTAGTAGTGATGTTACCTGCATTACCTCTGTCTTACCATGCAACATTAGGCCCACAGTAAAGTGATTAAAGGAAGAGAACAAAGAAAACCCACCAAGTAAAATTACCAGCAGCCCAGAGAACTATAACCGCTATCTTCATCTACTTGCAAACCCCATAACCTAGTCAATTAAGAAGGCAAAGTACAGGCCATTAATTTCCTGCATTGCTGATGTAATTTGCTGTGTTTCATTATGTAGTGTATTATTTTATGTCGTTTCCAGTAAGCCAAATAGATATGACTCAGATCACATCTCTGAAAAGTAATGTAATTCATCCTCAGTATGATTAAGAGTAGATTCCAATTACAATCAGATATTAAGGATTAGCCACGTAAAATTCAAGTTTTATTCATCTCCATAAATCCAGCAGAAAAGCACAGAAAATGCACTCATTGATTGCATACTTTAGGCTTGCTTCTCATAGTTTTACATTTTGTTTGAAATATTGACTGCAGGTCCTCCATAGCATTGATGGCTGCATCAGGAATTTTAAAATGACAGAATCACCTGTTGACCTGAATAATCCAACTTCCAGCTTCAATGTTGGAAAATGCTTTGTCACTGCACAGAAGGGAACGTACTTCGATGGAACAGGCTTTGCCAAAACAGGTAATGGGCAACAATTCTGGTGATAGCCAAAGAACAGAGAAAGAGGAGATTCCTCTTTCAAAAACTCCCAGTGTTATCTAACTCCTATTGGCTGGAGGCAAAGTGAGACCAGTACTTGAAACTCTTGCTGATCGTTTTTAGTTATCCTCCTTAAGGAGAAACCATGTGACTTCCTAGCAAGGTCTTGCTCTAAGCACAATTGCCTTAAAAGTTATTTACATGGTTTCACATGAAATGGAGCATGTTAACAATGCCAAGTTAGTTACTTTGCCTTAGTCTCAGCACAATTTGTGTGATGATTATTAGGAATAATGTATTAGATGCTTATATTCATTTTATTGTGCTTCCCCTTTTCTCTCCAAGTTGGTGCATATAGAGTGGGAACAGATCTGCTCGTGGAATTTGAATTCCGTACAACACGAATGAACGGTGTTCTCCTAGGAGTCAGCAGCCAGAAGATGGATGGTCTTGGCATCGAATTAGTAGGTGGAAAAGTGAGTAGCAAAGCCATTTTGTTTCTTCATAAACTTGTTTTAGACAGCATAGCTAGTTTAAATGCAACTTGCTAATGTCCATGCTGTGCTTTTCAGGTGATGTTTCACGTTGACAATGGTGCAGGCCGATTCTCTGCTATCTATGAGCCTGATGCACCAGGCAGTTTGTGTGATGGGCAGTGGCACAAGGTTCTTGCAAACAAGATCAAACACCGCTTGGAGCTGACTGTGGATGGCAGACAGGTGGAGACTGACAGCCCAAACAGGGCCTCGACCTCGGCGGACACAAACGACCCTCTCTTTGTTGGAGGCTATCCTGGTGAGCATGCAACACACAAATTATGCTTTACTCAGGCTCCAGTAATGCTGCCTTGGTAATGGCTTAAATGTAAGTAGATGCTAAAGATGATTGATAAGACAGACCGAGTTTGTATCAGTTGGCATGGATGCTCATTTCTTCATTCAGCTGCATTTCAGAACAGGAAGTTCTGCAATAAGAGACTCTTGCAGATACCCCTGCCCCATTTCAGATGTAGGCACTGTCACAGAGGATCAGGCAGATTTTCTGCCTTCTGCTGCTCACACACACACAGCCTCCCTCTTAAAACTTTCTGTTTAGCAGTAGCATAATAGTTATGTTGCAGTGGTAACAGCATTTGGCATATTTAAATTTAACTTAGAAACAGCAAATTTTAACCAAAGAATGTATATGTGCCCTTGAGGGGGCAGGGCAGCATATGTGTAAATCAGCCTGTAAAACCTGAGGAACTGAGGAATAGGAACAACAGCTTGCACAGAGAGGTAAGAAGACACCAGCTCTTTCTAATTAATGCCTTTGCTTGTGGTCTTCTGGGTTTTAAAGGAAAAAAACCCATAATCTACATTTGCTAATCAGTATTCTGGAAGCCCTCAAGAGAACTTGTTTTATGCAGAGATAATTGAACAGTATCAAGAATTGGGCTGAGGTCTGTAGCTGGCTTCATCTTCCACTAAGCTGATAATGAATGCTAGTATTCATCTCTTCATAAACAGTCAATACATTTTCTAACTGCAGTTTACTTTCTGAAATTACAGTTAATATGTTTGCAAAGTACCAATTTGTCGCATTTGTAATAAATATTCCCTCTAGCTTGCAAAACAAAACAAAAAAGCAAAGTATGTTTGCATTACATACTCTGCTCTAGTGCGTACTGAGGTCAATGGCAAGAAACCTCTGAGTTAGTTAATTCCTAAATTATTTTCTGGAAGTTGTTTTTTCATATGTTCTAATGCATGATACAGTGCTTCTAAAAAGCCTTCTCTCTCAAGCTTTGGAAGATTTAAAAAGTTGTCCTTGGTACTGACATATGAGAGTAGAACTTTAGTCACAATGACTGTCAATAAAGACCAACTACTTTGTGCCAGAAGGAAAACAGCTTTGTGGCAGCCTTCTTATAACAAAACAAGATTCTAGCATAGGAGCCAGCACTGGAGAAACACTGCAGATGGAGTTACTATCTTGTTCTGGACTGCATGTCAAGAGGAGAGACACAAATCGCAGTAACACTACAATCTGTACAAAACAAACCTACACTTACCTCATGTTGAAGGGATATTCGTGAGTTCAGCCTCATGGCAAGTTATGAAATTATTTAATAAACCTACTGCATGTGTAAACACTTTACTCTTCTTTTGCTGCCTAGTCTAGCTCATCCAGGATTTGTTTTAACATTCCCAGTACCTACACAGCCGCATCACATATTTGAAGCACAATTCCATGGGATTTTGTAAAATTAGTAAGTATTTGTATTTTCCAGTCCTCTGAAGCTGCATAAATAGAGCAAAACAGTTGTAAACCAGCTAGAATTAACTGATGGAGAATTTTCTGTGTAGTGAAAATTTTCATTACCATAGTGTGGACAAGAATAGGGATCCCTGGATACCCATAAAAGCTAGCATTCATCTGCTGGTATAACCCTTCCCTGTGCAAGAAGAGACAAATGGATTCAGCCATCTTATTCTCCATGAAACAGAATAGTGCTGTGGCCTGACAGTCTCTACAAGTGTAAAGTTACTTCTGCAACTCACTTGGAAGAACACTGAGAAACAAGTTGAGCCACGAATTTCAAGCATTGAGAGAACTATTTCCAGCTTCCCAATCAAACCACTCTCACTTTCATCCCCTCCTTCATAAGTGGAAGAACTATACTCCAACTCCTGGGTTTACTATCAGCAAGGGAAAAAAAAAGAATACTTGATAACTATCAAAACCAGTCTCTAAATGACATCTGAAATCCATCCTGAGGAACTGGCTTCTTTGTGATGTTAGGATTGAGAATTGCATCCATTTTGGCATATTTTTTCCCCTCTATTATTCTGTGGATAATCAACTCGAGAAGTTGAATATCTGCAGAGCATCACATGTATATTGTACACCATTTGTAGGTAGCAAGGTGCATACATGGGTTACAATGGCAGTTTATATGTGTTCAGATTCTGCCACTTTCATAGTAGGATAGAAAAAGAAAAGTCTGGATTGTTATCTAACATAAACATTCATCACATTTGTTCATAATGTTTGTAATTTCTTACAGCAAATGAAACATTCATATATTGCTGGGGACATCTCTTCTCATGCAGGACTCTCAAAGAACAAAATTAAGTATCAACTCAAACTAACATAATTCCTTTCTAATTTTTTTCCTTCCTTCAGATGGCGTGACCCAGTTTGGGCTGACTACTAATATCCGTTTTAAAGGATGTATTCGATTTCTAAAGCTCACCAAGGGTACTGCAAAACCTCAAGAGATTAACTTCAGCAAAGCTTTGGAGCTGAGGGGTGTCCAGCCACTGTCATGCCCTGCAGACTGATGGTCACTCAGCCAGTATGGATCTGTTTATATAAGCACCTCAAATTAAAAAAAAATCTATATCTTCATTGCATTAATAATAAAATGTCTTTGTGCAAGTATTTGAGTAGTGTTCGTGGTATATTCCAATAGTTCTTTCAATGTACTTCCCAGGAATGCATGAACTAATCCTTTCTCCCCCAGTCCCCTTCATTAAGGGAGTAACACAGTAATTTTTGTCTATCTCTTTCCTTATAGCTTGAAATGGAAATATATCATCTTTCATGTGATGAGTGAGACCATATATTATGCAGGTTGCTTTTTTCTATGGAACACAGGATCACAAAATATCTCAAATTGGAAGGGAACCATAAGGGTCATCTAGTCCAACTCTGAAATGCTCACTAAATGCTTTTGGTGAGGTAGATCTCTAAACTTGTATTCCTTTACAAGTCTGAATACAATCCACTTGTGGGCATGCATAACCTTATCCTTCATTAGTATATTAACTTGCTTTAAAAAATTATGCTTGGGTCACAC
This sequence comes from Irena cyanogastra, assembly GCA_013397155.1. Classification (NCBI taxonomy): domain Eukaryota; kingdom Metazoa; phylum Chordata; class Aves; order Passeriformes; family Irenidae; genus Irena; species Irena cyanogastra. The sequence continues at coordinate 168,880 of VWZV01008056.1, read as the reverse complement.
CCAAGAATTTTACAAAACTTTTCTGATGATAATGTTTCCCATGAAGTTTCACTGAGAAATTATATGTGGTCTATATGTCTGCTGTCATGCTATAGCTGTGGAACCAAGTCCAGGAAGGAAAATGTTGGTACTTAGTTAATTTATTTGGGATTATTGATGAAAATATGTTGCACCTAAAATCCCTGCTATATCACTTGAACAGCACTGAATTTTAACATAGGTTACAATGTTTAGTGTTGGGACATTGGATCTCTAATGGATGGAGTAGAACTGGATTCTATTACTTACCTTGAAATACAGTTTTAAATGATCCTTAATAAAGTCTGACATTTCTGCTCTCTCCCACATGATACTGAAGTTACACATAGCAAAAAATCAAAAAACAGTTTTCTAAAGAAAGATGAAATCTTGACACTTGGAGCAGAATAGAGGTGAAGCAAGAACATTCCCGAGATTATTAGTGCAACACCTACTACTGATCTCTGCTGTTATCTATTAATGAAATTCTTACCCTAAAAGCAGCTTCCAGAGTTCAATTCTGCTGCTTCTGCCTGATGTCATTTGTAATGAATACTGAATGCAGAAGCTACCCCAAATCTTCCTTAAATAAAATGTGTAGTGGTATCCAAATAGCAGTTTAACTATAGATGGAGAGAGGAAAGTTGCTTCCTAGATTCTCACCAGAATGCCAAATCCTAGTGGTTTTCCTCATGCTTTGTATGTTTTAGAGGGCTGTGAAATCATCACTGAAGTGTGGGTTATGTTTTCTGTGGATTGTTTCAAGTTGTTAAACTGTAGTTTTGCAAAGGTTGTGATTGGACCTTCAGAACAGCTGCTGCAGGAACGTAAAAAAACCTACCTATGCAAAATAAAAAAAAGAACAGAAAAACCCCTGGCAGTAAGGTAGCACAACCATGCAATTAAATGAAAATGGTTTTTAAAATTATTTTGTTCTGCCCACAAAGAGCCTTGAATACACATTTTCAGAAATTCTGACATTACTAAAAGAAAGGCAGCTGCAAAATTTGTGCATAGGCTAGCTGCAAAATTTGTGCTTGCCAGCTAGCACTCCTGCAGGAGTGCTTTGTACTTTACAAAAGGCCTTTTTGGTGTACAATGTTTCTTTAAACTGCCATGGGAAGGAGAGAAAAACCTTTACACTGGGAAAATGCATTAAAGACATGGTAATAAATATGTATACTGGCACTCTAACAGGGAGTCTACATCAATCAGACACACCTGAAGAAAAAACATCTAACTCCTGTGAAGTCTTGAAGTAATTGCCTTCAGCAAGTATTCTAGTTTTAGTTGCAACTGGCCTTTAATGTTAAGAAACAGTTAATGGCTGCTCAGTGTTCAAAGTGCCAGGAATTAGTAAAGCATGCATTTGTCTGTGAAAAAGTCTAATTACTGGACATGTACTGTCTTCAACTTCTACATGGTTGTGCTTTTAACAAGCACACTGTAAAATATTCATGCGTTTCTGTACTATTCTTTATGCCTCATGTATTTACCTATTCTCATGCCTATAATATTTCAGGGTAGTTTGAGCAGCTCAAGAAAAGCAGGCCATAACAATTCAAATACAGTTTAGTATTTCCAAAAGTCTTCAAAAATATAAACAAAGGAAGCCCCAGGACAATGTTATTGTTATGAATGCCTCACAACACACAACAGCCAATTGTGGGCCCACTACACTACCCAGGCACATTTCCTAGCCTCTAGATTCAATTCTTTTTTAACCCAAACTTGCTTGCAAAGATTTTGGGGTTGGTTTGGGGTTTTTTTGGGAGGCAGACTTGAAGACACAAGGGAAATTTGAACAACTGAGCCTAGAGCTCCGTGAGTTAAACCATGCCCAGCCTCAGAGGCAGGAAGTTGCCACTGCTCTGTTCAGTGCTGCATCAGCAATGGTCTTTCACATAAATATGTCTTTGCCTTCAAAACAATTACTGGAGTTTCTATATAAAAAAGTAGAATGGGAAAAAAGAAAAAGAGAGGCCTTTATGTTCTTAGCTCTGTTGAATTATTTCTCTCTTGCGTGACCTTCCAGGAATGTGTGGGACACGGCAGAAACAAAGAAACAATGCACGTTATTACATTTCTTGAACTTTCAAGTGGGGAAAAAACACCCATCTGCTGTCCTCTGCTAAAGGAAATACACTCAGTAGGCTGAAACAACAGCAACTTCAACAAATAGAAAGCTAAAAGGAAATAGAAAAACCTGATTAATTTGTTTGCATACATCAGTGACTGGATGCACCAAGTACTGTTAGTAAAGTTCCTGCCTTTGAAGATGCAGCAGAGCATCTGGGAATGATCCCAGCTCCCTGTTACTCCCTTTTGCCATACAAGAGATTAATAGATTGTCAGATTCCAGATAAAGACTAAAATTGCCTGAAACCAGCAGGTTGTGAGCTTCAGAGCTATGTGCAGCTGCTGGAGATTGTGCCACTGCTGACTGTACTGGGAACAATGCAATACCTTTCCAATTCAAAACTGCAAACTTTTAATACACATTTACAAGGCACAAGTATTTAAAACCTTATTTTGTTGGATATTTTGCATACAGATGTTTTTCCTGCCATTTTTTCCCCCTCACACTTTAAATACTCTGCTACTGAACTTCAAAACAAAAAATACACATCTAGGTGTTTAAAATTGTTTTAAAATTCATCTTGTTGAGTGTTGTCACCTTTAGACATTTATGACAATTACTCTGAATGAGACAAATTCCTCATCATTTAGGCCAACTGCTATGTTGAAAAAGGTGTTTTCAATTTTAAATAAAAGCAGTTCACAAACTCTTTGCAAAGAATAATTTCCTTTTTCATTCTATTAAATCATACTTTCAGCTCTTATACATACTTTCATCTTGTAAAGAGAATACATTTCTGACTTAGTATTTTTCTTTAGAATGCACGAGAAAAACTTACAATGCTAAAAAACCCAAACAATTTCTCCCATGTCTCTTTTATCATAGAAACCACCAGGAATGTCAGTTCTAGGCTTTCCCTTGTTCAGCTTCTGGGCAGTCTGAGGTACCTGCTGAAGGGTTTCTCAGTATGTGCCAGTAAAATTTTTCATTGACTTGTTTCTGACCAACAAGAAAAGTGTATTCCATACCTTTCATAAGGACACATTTATTGAAGGAGCACCAAAAGTTCCCAATCCCCACATACACACCAGTTTTTAAACTTTTAAGAAGACCTTGCAGTTTTCAGCTAAGATTTTATGAAAGCAAATAAAACTCTTCTGAAAATATCCTCAATGGTTTTTTAACCTTTTTTTTTCTTCTTTTTATCATCTGCATTTCCTAATGACAAAATTCTACCAGTTCTTAGTCATCCATCAAGTCTTAGAGCATACACGTGGGCTGAACTCCTGCTGCAAATATATAGAAAGGATTATCATTTTCACCATTTCATGCTTCATACCTAGACACAAAGCCATACAGACCTTTCTTGAAAATAATTTCTTAAATACACTGCTGATGTGTCATGTCATGAAATTGAAACAAAACCCCAAATTATTCAGGTTATATATTTCTATGATGTTATTCTTCATACTTAAGAGTACAAATAATTTCTTCATAAAGTCCCAGATAATTCCCAATATGATCCATCTGTTTTAACTCAAAAAAAACCCCACTTAACTGATGAAATTTAGTGGGCAAAATAGCATAAAATGACAGCACTTAAGAAACTAAAATATTTAATTTAAGCAAAGAAAGAAAATCCTAGGGAAAAATCTTCAGCAGTCAGTGCTCTCATACATGTTTAATGCTCCCACAGGACCAACATCATTCTTTAGCCCAAATCTAACACCCATCTCCCAGTTTTCACTTGACTATGGCCTTGAATCTTCACTTATTTTGAAGAGAACTGTATAAAACTCTCCTAATGCTAGAGTCCTCTCCTTTTACCCCATTTTTTTAAAGTACATTTGAGTACAAAATTAAACTGATGCTTCCTGCCTGCCCAGCATTTATCTATCACTCTGTAATGAGGATAATAATGAAAGTAGGTGTCTAAAATTTCAAAGACTATTTTTTATGATATACAGTATTACGAAAAATTCTGCAAGGCTGAATAATCTGCTGTGACATCTACCCTTTCAAACGTAATATATTTTGACAACTTTGGTTCTTCTAGTTGGCATGAGCAAGGAAGGATGACTGGCAGTTGAGGCCCTAGAATAGCTACATTTCCTGTGGCTTTCTTCATTATGATTCTGTACTGCAGTACAACATGAATTTGATTTAAACAGCCAAAGGCCTCACTCTTTCACCGAGTTGCATGTCAACAGAATGGCTCTCTGGGAGATGAAAAGCTGCCCACCTCTCTGAATTGAGGGAATGAAGCATGTAGGGTGACGTGGACTCCTATGACCCCAGAGGCAGAGGGTTAGGTGGAATAAACCAGAGCCCTTTTCTCCACGACTTTGAATTATATGAAGTTGGAGTCATCTTAAGCACTGAAGTGCCTGGAGGCATAGACTGGCCTAGGACAGCAGAGAATGATACCTCTAGAGTTTGCATCAGTTTAGACCATGTGAAGATCCAGGAAAGATGCAAATACCACAGGTTATTCTAGTATTTCTTATTTAGCACCTGTTAAAGCAACAGCTCTATTTTATTCCTTATTAAAGATTCTGGGTTTATGCTATATTTGCTTAAGAGAAAGTCATTGCCCCTTATATTTTTTCTTGGCTTGTTCTTTGTCTGCCTTGTGCACAATCATGTTGAGAGGAGACTAAACCTTCAGCTGTAAAAAAATATTGCTGCTTAGAAACAAATGATGTCGAGTCAAACTGTTACTGAGACACCCATCAGACTAGAGTTTCTACTTCAAATGACCAGAGGAAACTACAGGCTGTCCACTGTGTCTGCAAATGCCACCTCCAGAGCTCTTCTGGCCCATACTGCCCCAGAATCCAAATTGTAAGCCTGATCCATCAACTGAACAGCAGGGCGGCATGGGCTGACTGTGCCAGCTACAAATAAGCAGCAAACTTTGTTCACTGCAGAAGGTGCAGACAGGCCTGCTGCCACCCTGGGTGTTTTATTTCACTTTATGCCACTGCTGAAACCTTTCTTCCTAATTAGACTTAGTAGCTCTGCTGCAATCCACTACAGCACCCAGCATTAGGTCATTCTTGATGGAATACAGCAGAACCCCAGTTTAGGGAAAAACTTCCAGATGTAGGTAATATCAAAACAAAACAAAACAAAACAAAACAAAAACCCACATACAAAAACCAACACCTGGACTCACTAAACCCAAACTGCAAGTACAACCTCTCACATCTTTCTCACAGAGCTTCAGCATTAAGAAAGTGAAAAATAAACCTTGCACATGTATTCCCTCAAGCCCATTTCTTTCTGCTAATGGCTGCATTATTGCTAATATTCAGTCAGTTTTGACAATCTGAACAAATCTCCCCATAAAGTAATAGAAGGTTTAACAAAGGAGGTGAATTTGGCTTGAATAGCTGATTGGGTTGGTTGAGAATTCACTGACACTGAGGTAAGTAGGAAAATCTGATAACTTCTTGACTGCTCTTAAAAAACCACTGCCTTGTACAAAGTCTCAAGGTCAAAGGGCCAGGGTATTGTTAATACTCTACTGTATCTCCTCCAGGCCATGGACAGCTGGGCAAAAGTGTGAAATCCCCAGACAAAATCCACTTGCAACAGTGGGTTGCCCTAAATTATAAAACCCAGCTTTCACCCAATGCTGCATATAGCTGGTGCACACTGAAGGAAAAGGTTACAACATGCAAAACACTGAAATCACATCTCCATACAAGAGTAGCATTCATGCAGCCAAAAGGACAGCAGTGAAATAGGCAGGTCAGGAATGTCATTACAGCAGGGCAGAGAAAAAGGTTGCTACAAATAGGAGTAATTCATCTGCAAATCTACACCAGGGCCAGATACAAAATAGCTCACTGTGGTTTTCCTCCAGCTTTTCTCATGTAAATGAAAGAATGTAAAAAAAACCCCAAAAATTCTACTCATTGTGTCTGTATACTTTTGACGGTTTACTCTCCTGAAGATTACAACTATTCAACAAGCAGTTAATGGGTATGGGTCTAAGTAGGTTTTCAACTGAAAATTCAAGGTTGCTTCCTATGCTATTGAGTTTCTTATTGGCCATCCAACAAAGGGAAAACAGGGAGGGAAAAAAAAAAGAAACCTATATCCAGACATTACACTTGAAAATACAAAGTAAAGACAGCAGTGTTGCTTTCTAGTTTAGTTAAAGAAGGATTAAGCATCACTGATCAAAATCCAACACACCTACAACCTGACAAGTAAGGTTCAAAGAGATACAGTAACCTCAAAGTTCATCCATACCGTAGCTCTAAGGCCAAGTTTGTGAGGTGCTAATACATTCGGTGCAAGACTGAGGCAAGCCTGGCCACGGTGCACAAGCACACCGTTGTACACATTGTCCATAAGGTACCTGTTATTTTAAGCCTCCAAGCAGTTTTACAAATTGAACTGCAGCAGGAGTGTGCTTTCAAACACCAGCTGGCAGTGGCATGTTGGGTTGAGAAGTCTCTAAAATGTGATTCCATAAAAGACATTGGATGTTGCTGCTGCTTAGAAACTGTTAAAAGTACTAGAACAGATGGAGACTTAAGTTTACCATTTAGCTGCCTAGTTCGTGGATGGTCTTCTGTTCCCTGTTTATGAAACTAAAAATTTTTATTGTTTAGTTGGCCTTTCTCTTTTCCATGGTGTTTTTAATAAACCATTTCTCTTTGTAATATTCTGCTTTTTGGTATATAAAAATTGACAGTTTTGTCTGGTAGTATTTTGCACTGTGACCTCATGAATATTGACAGGCTTCTTTCTTTACAGATATAGTATATTTTCAAAATTTAAAAAATTCTTAATTACAAATCAAAAACTGTTTGTCTACCTGATTTTTCTACCATTTATTATGTGGCTGATTTGATGCAATTAAGGAAGCAAAATAATTATTTTCCTGAACCATGAAGGATACTCTTAAAAGATGTGTGGATGGCCCTAGTGCTAGGGTAAACAATCTCACAGCAAAGAAAACCCCAAACTATCAAAAGCCTCCACCTCACAGTAGAAAGAGCTTGAAGAGGCTGCCTAGTTCACTCTCCCATATTTGCAGAGCAATGGCCTGGGCAGTAATTCCCCATTTTTATCTGTGCACAAGGTTTCTCCTGTGATAATGGCTTTCTCTAATAGGCATCAGCACTCCATGCCTGTGCTTGGCAAGTGTTCCAGTGAGCAGGAGACCAAGGAACAGAGGAAGAAGAGCTGGGTATGCAAGGATCTAGTCTTTTTTTAATTTAGTAATTCCAACTTTGGAGAGATTTCTCTCTCCTGAGCCAGTTCAAGACAGCAGACATAACAAGCACTTGAACTCTGTAGCTGGCTAAATGCAAGCACACTTCAAGATAAGGGTAATTTTACAGTCCTGCTTCATTTATCAAACCTGATGTGTACTGCACATTTTGATTTCCATGTAATGGTTTGACTGTAAATTTACCCTCAGCAAGATCCTTTTATATGCGTTCAAACTAATTTACCTCTTGCTGATCGAGGCCTAAGTTGTAATTTGCTTAAATGCAGAGCGTAAATTGACTAAATCAAATGCGTTTGCGCAAACTCAATAAGCAGAGCCATTATCCACTGAAATAAGCAAGTCTCCTAAGAGCATCAAATGCTTCCTTACAGTGGAAGAGTTGGCTCAGGAGCCAACCACCACTTCAGCTAATGACCATGTTTCTCCCTCTATTTCATTAGCCAGTCTGAGGGCTCTAATGTTTTTTCCCCTCTAAATGGAAGGGCAAGAGGCCTTTATAGCTTATCAAACACTGCAACCAAAGCAACTAAAGCTCATTTTCCAGTGTAATGAAAAGGCACCAGTGAAGAAAGATACATTTGAATATCCCTGTTAATGTGTACATTAGCTAGGCCAAAAATCTCAGCCTCAAAGATCTCAACCACATAGCACATGGGATCCATTTGTGGGAAAGTTCATAAAATCATTGTGTCACCACATGCTTTATAGAGCAGTGCAAATACAGTTGAGTCAAACTGACCTGCCCCTGACTTGGTACTTAGAAAGGAATATTGATTTGCAATTACAAAATTTGAAAAATTAACACACTGGTGTCAGGCAGAAGGGCATTCAGCCTCTTTATGAGGGGTGCCCAAACCAGGATCCACCCAAAAGGGATTGAAGGTTCTGATCTACTGCACCAGAGCCTACCTCCAGTATTTCACTATTCTAAATTTATTCAGTGGCTTTACAATTTAAATATAATGGTAGTAAACATATTGGAAGCTAGCATCTAGTACTTTACATCATCTTGAAAAAAATCTCTGTTAGATTAAAATTATTTAAAGTTTTGTGAGTATTGGGAATGAGAACTGAGTGGCAGATAGTACACCTCACATACCAATGGCTGTTCTGATATGGAGAATTATTACTGCAGGGCAGTACTATCTAGACTGAGTGTTCTTACCAGAAGTTACTGCCATGATCATACCTTCAAGCTATGATGCAAGGGAAGTTAAACATCCAAGCTCATTCTGAGCTAAAATTCAAACTTTGTGTATCTAGTTGTCATGAAGAAAAAAAGTCCTACCAAAATTAGTAAGTCAATGAAACATTTGTTTGCTGATATGTGTAAAATAAATATGTAGCCAGAACTGAAAGTCTTAAACATGCAGACTAATTTTGGTTACAACTTTAAAAACTAAGTTTTTAATACAAAATAGTAACAAATCACAGTATTTATAAGTACCTGTCTTTAAGATGCTTTAGGAATATTAACTCATTTGTTTTTCTATTAATAACCAAATGTCATAATTTGGGCTTACTACAAAGACCATACCTATGGCAAACCCATCAAAACAGGAAATCAAGTTACCCAACGCAATAAAAAACGCCATTGTATTTTGTTTGTCCTTTGAAACTTCTGCCTTCAGTTCCCTGTCTGCTAATTTCCATCAAAAAAGCAAAAAGCAAGATTCTTTGTGGTTTCCAAGAAAACATGTGAAAGAATTATGTACAGATCTACCAAAGACAGATTTTCCTCAAACATGCCTGAGTAGCTCTGGTGCGGCTGCATATAGATTGGACCTGAACAGCAACAGCAATAATAAAGAGTGTCCTGTGACAGAAATTATTTGATACTGCTTGGGTTCTTGACTCTCCCTAGTGCAGCTGACAAGACCATGAAGGCTCTGAGAATTACCAGTGCTTTATAACTGCTATTGATTTTTAAAATATTTCTGTTAAGGACTACTGCACATCCTTCCTTGGTAGTAGAAAAAATTGCCAAAAGGCAACACTTCTTATAAAGATTTATGTATGTGGCCAATCTTTTGTACGACAGGTCCTTGCCCAACAACTGAGATTAAAAAAAGGAGGAAAGGGACACTGCAAAGGCAGACAGGTGAAGGAGCAGGAGGTAACGGAGGGAAGGCAACTTTGAGTGACAGCAGAGAAAATTTCATGAAAGTCTCTCTTCAAACAGCAGCCACTGAGGGAATTCTGTCTGCTGGATTGAAATTGTAGATATCTAAACACTAAACTAGGAAGTTTGAACACATGCCCTCATTTATTTTGTTTATTAAGTTTGCAGTTAATAATTGCTATGCCTGCCCTGCATAAAAAATGGCACACAAATCCCAGTCAGGCTACTCAGCAAGATTCTTCCTCGGTAAATGAGGGAGGACAGGATTTCTAAATAATGTGAATAGAAGTTCCTGGGTCTAGGTCCTGGTGTCTTTAGTCACTTAAGACTTCTTAGGAAATTGTACTACTTTTCTATGCTGAGCTTTCCTCTAATTTTTCATTGTCTTTATATGGAAATCACAGTCCAGTAAATAGAACACTAGAATATATCCACTGGAATAGACCCAGGATTAATCACATCTTTCACAGACCGACTTCTTAAAGACTTTAAATTCTGGATATATGCCCTTTGCATATAGATCTAGAAAATAAAAATGAGCTGTAGTGTTCTAATCACTTCCTTTTCTCCTCAAGAGTGTATGCCACCAGCATTACCTTGCCTATTAGAAGCTAAAGTGCCATGTGATCTACAGCTACATCATGAGGCTGGAAATTGCTAAAGGAGCATATTCTGTAGCTGAGATGCAACTATCAGACAAGACACTTGAGTACATCTTCAAAAATCACCATCTCATCAAAGAGATGATATAGCTGCAGATTTCAGGAGGTTGAAACCAGGGAGGGTGTGTGTAGGAGTGAGGGGGTCAGTGAGTGAGGTGGATATGTGTCTGTGTATACTGCTTCTTCCTTCTGGACAGCTGCCAACACCACGATTACCATGCTGTCATCAGCTGCCCAGGCTCTTCAAGCACATAGACATCACATGAAAATGTAACTTCATATGACACAAAAATTAAATATAACCTCATGTTCCCCTCTCTAGTTGTGGGAAGAGAGCTGCCAACCAAGTGACTCTAAAGAAGGCTTACATACCCTGCAAACCCTCTTATACTTGTACAGTACATAGTGATGTCGGCTTAAAAAGCAAAATTAATTAAATCCAATTCAGCCCCTCTCTTTCTCCATGTGCCTTCCCTCAAAATCAGACATCCGTGTCTACAGCAACAAACAAGAACAAACTTACTTAGCCATGGTGCATGTTCTTCATTTTTCACAACAGTTACACATACACACACTGTCAGTCTGTCTCTTGCTGATCTGCTTATGGTTAGTGCTGTTTCAGAGCAATAAACAGAATAAATATTCATCACTCACTCCCTTGCCTTGAAGCCCACTTAGTGTGACTGGAGAGGCACGGGCGTGGAGGCTTCAGCCATTGTAGCACTACAGCTACAATCATTCTCTTCACGGCTAATGAGCAACGGCATTAAGGGACTGGTGTTTTTTTCTAGTTGGCTTCTTTCACTGTAAAGGAGACAGCATTTTTCACAATTTGAAAGAGCTGATGAAGAACTACTGTCCCTCCAAGGCAATGATGCAATTAGAGGAAACACTGTGGAATCAAATAAAGAGGCAAATATATTAGGATTAATTCACCGTAAGACTCGAGCCAGTAGCAGCCATTGTATAACTGCCTTTCTAAATTGTCCTCTTGCAGCTCACTATCAAACACTCTATTCAATCCCCCTATTTTGTTCTAAGAGTTTGTTTAAAGTAATGCCAGCTGACTAAAGCACAATTATTGTATGTACAGCACATACAGTGCTGTACACACAGCTTGGGTCTTACTCACCTGCAAGAAGCACAGTCTGGTTTCTCTCTCCCCTGCCAAGGGAGATTGCTAGATCAATCTCTCCTTCTTAGTTATTAAGATAAATAATAAAATATAATAAAATAATAAAATAATAATAAATCAAACAGTGTTTAGCCACTTCAGAAAGAGAAAGTAATTTATCTTGTGTCTGATACACAGAATGCAAGCCTTGTCTATCTGCCTGTCTGAACTTGCTCAGACTTGAAGCAAGGGAGTAGGGGCAAAACGCTGGCACTTCTTCAAGTGCACTGTGACAAAGCCAAAGCCACAAAAAACAAGATGGAACTGAAATTTCGTTTCCTCCATTCCCCAGATACTCAGGACCAGGATTTTTCTTCTAATTTGTAACTGGGTGGTACCAGTGTGAGGGGAAGAAGGGGAACAGGTCTTTGTATTGACCCTCCCCCTGGAGAGCCTTTACTGGTGCTACCTCTGGCACACTTCTGTCCATTCCTAAAGCCTGGGACTCCAGGTAAGTCTCCTGGGCTGATCACCTGGAAAGCTATCCTGGTTGGTTAGAAGTGGGAGGAGATAAAAGTGATATGGGAGCGGTTCAGTGTTCCGGGTACATTAAACTTCTTTTTCCAGCACATTATGGAGAAGATTCATCTTTCAGCATCAAAATTATTGATATTTCTGTTTCCACCTTCTCTGTCACCAAAGAAACACAGTTCAGCACATCTACAGTGGTTTCATTCACAGATCCAAGACTGCATAAGGCTTTTCATAAACAACTAATGACTGTGACTGCCTCTAGAGCCTCAGCTTGGGACAAAGCAAGAGGTGTCAATTAAAAAACACACTCATCTGGGCCCTGCTCTACCGAAAACCCAAGTCCTTCTGAGGTGCCCTGCTTTGGGGACCAAGTTAGCCAACTTTAATTGCCACTCACACTTTACAAATTCAGCCATAGTTTGAAAGATGCCATGGTTTGGTTTGCTTGCCGTATAACCCTACAGCAAGGTCCCCTGCTTCATTTTTCTGACATAAATTTCTGTGCATGTCAGATTACATTAATATCATCATATTAGCTGTATTTCTCCAATATTTCTGCAAACAGACTCACAAGCCCAGTGGAAGGGGTACTTAGAACCAAGAAAATAATAGTAGAAAATAAGAAACTATTTTCTGGATTATAAATGTGTAGGAGTGAAAGTTTTGAACAATTCATTTGTCCTCACACACAGTTATTTTAGGTAAAAGAGAATTAAATTATTTTCTAACAAGAAAGAAAGTTGTTCTGCTTGACAAGGTAGTAATGAGAAGTGGCTTTTTTACTGCTGCTGCTGCTGCTGCTGCTAAAAGCAATATAAATGCACTTTAAAAAACCAAGTAAGATCTATTACTGTCACCAGCAGAAAGCAAACTAGCAAGCAGTCTACAAGCAGTATCTTCTCAATGCTTCTTTTATATATTCTAATACTTTTTGTCTAGAAGTGACAATGAGCAAGCGAAAATAATTTTTTTAATAAATTGCAAACTTCATTTGAATGGTGGAAAGAAGACAAAAGCTTCTTGCCATCTTACCATGAAAGCATGTAAAGATGCTGGGGAGAAAGTTGCATTACAAGCGTATGAAAAATCAGTGGTCAGCCACTACTGAAATAAAACTGACAACAGTATACTTTACATTTCTAACTACAGAAATAACTATGTGACAGGATAAGAAGGACAGGAACACTTTTGTGGAGTAAAAAAAGATGAAATACTCCAGATGTACAAACATTTTGACTATACTCTTTTCCAACTGTCTCCCTACCCAATTTTTGGAAACTGCCAGATGCTACTAGAAATCTTTTTATACTTGTACACTGCATATTTCATTGCTAAAATAGAATTAGCATATAGAGCAGCAAAATGGGTTATCTGTCTCTCTTCAGTGTTGTACCACAAACATACCAGATTGTCACCTGGAAGTAAGAATTATGACAAAGATCTCTACAGATCCACACCCACAGATAGCATTGACTATATTAGGAAGAAACAGAAAGCAATTTGAATGCTGTAGAGCCTCCTCAACGTCTTCAACTTACAGTATACTTTAAAATTTAAGTAATTCCACTTAATCTATCAGAAACACCTTTTACTGACACTCCTTCTTTAAGATGTTCCATGGTTGATGTTCAGTCTGGTTTTCAGTGGTATCAGGTGAGAATCACCATATTAACAAAAAATTGGATCTATACAGTCTGTCTGTTCCCTGCTGCAAGTCAGGGCATCTCAGATGCAGAATTAAAGGCTAGCACAGCTTTCATCTCTTTAAAGCAATGGCAAACCCTTTTGTGAATGAGTTCCAAATACTTGAACAGAATTTTTTTTCTTACTTTCCTAAGAAAATCTTTTTTTCCTAAGGATCTGAAAGGGCCATGAAGGGTACAGAGTTGGCAGACATCAGCAAATATTCTATTCATGAGAAAAATGTTAAAAGCCTGAATAAATGTAACTCTCTAACTCTTTTGTATTCATTTTTAAGCAAGCTGATGTCTCTGAGTCTTTGCAGAAAGAGATTTTGAGTCTCAATATGCATCTCAACCCTTTCATGACGAGAAATCTGTAATTCAACCCACCCTGAACTACAATTGCAGCACGACCATGTGTCACTGCTAGAAAGGAGGTTATTGATGGCATCATCTATATTATTGCTGCTTGATCCAGTCTAATGAAGATCATCTGGAAGTGTTACTAATATGCAACACAGTCCTATACAGTGTGCATTTCATAAATCTCCCTTCTTTCACGCATATTGCTGCTACTGTCTGCAGAAGTAAGAACTGACTGATTATGTTGTTACAAGATACTTCTTTATTGGAAGGCTTGAATGACTTTCCCTTCTGAGATAATCAGATAAATAGCACTGCTCCACCATGGGCAGAGAGGGGGATAAGGAGCTGAATGTTTCCCCCTAAGATGCAAGTCCTACAACATGCTGAGTCCATCTCTACCATAATTGTGAGAGTTTGGCAGTTCATGCCTCCACTGCCATCTGTAACTCCTCCAAGACCAACAGCTCAAGAGCCTCAAAAAGGCTGTACCTAGGTCATGTTACTCCAAAAGGTCTAATCTTTCCCCTGTCACCACTGCCAACACAGTTTATAATTTCTATCAGCTTCTTGGCCTGTGAGGCATCAGCAGCTCATTAGGACACAAGAATTGTCACTTTCAGTCAGGTTCCATCTACAGGAGGACACAGAAAGCAGCCACCAATATATCCATGTTAGCTTTAAGGACACTGCACAAAGCTGACAAGAACTCGTGGGTCTCCATGGATGACCTGGGTCAGTCCTGCCTCTGGCAACTGCAGGATGGCCCATATCAACTGAGCAAGGAGAAGGAGCTCTCTTCTGAAGCTTCAACACAGCACACTTTCAACATAGCAGAATATCTCACTGACTGGCCTTGCTCCCACTTTTTCCCAAGATAAGGAAATTACGTAAAAAAAAAAATCTTTGTCTTTCAGGGAAAGGATTATTCCCATTGGGACACACATACAACACAAGAGAGTTTATAAAAACAGAGGAAAACCTATATGCACCTTTCCCAGCTGTTTTCATTATGCCCAAAGTTTTTGTCCAAAACTGCTTCCTTCTTGATTGTTTCTGCCAGCCTGATGTGCCTTATATGTCTGTGGGGCCCAGAGAGAGCAGGGAGAGCCCCTTCTCCACAGAACAAACTACACCAAACCTCCATCTCTTCAGAGATGTGTAGACAAGCTGATCTTGTTCACCTCAAAGAAAACAAGGTCCACTGTCAGCCTGCTGTCACTTCCAGCTGAACAAACCAACATTCAATCCAAACTATGTAATAAGCAAGTTCAAATTTTCCTTCCTTTGCTACATCATCACAGCCTTGTTATTTCTATAAACGTTAAAATTCTCATTTTGATTGATACTGATTTTACAGTGTTCAGTTTCACTGAATGTTCCCTTCTGCCCACGTAATAAAACCAGGAATGGGGCTACTTCATTGTGGATTACATTTCACAGCAAAAATCTTTGTTTAAACCTTTTTTTGGATTTACAGAACTGAGACAATCTCATTTTCTACAATGCTGAGGAAAGAAAACGAGAAGCTCACTCTGCCATGCATGCTATTCAAAGTGCGTATTTCAAGACTGCGGGGTTGGTACTTGTTCAGTACAGGTGGGTGTTTTTGTTTTGATTTGCTTTTAATAGATTCTGCTAGAAAGTGAAATCCAAACAAGGGCACAGAAATTTTGAAAATGTAACCATTTAAAAATGTGCTCAAGTGTCTACATTTGGAAATTGCTTGACCAGTTAGTTGCCTCCAGTATTTTCCACATGAAAACTATAAAAGCAAATGAATAAGAAGTTTGAACTTCTTTCATGAAAACTTTATAGAAAATTATGCCAAATGATTTGCTAAATACAAGGAGAGAGAAAGAAAAGGTGCTATTTACTATATGTTCATTGGTACAAAGGATAATCAATTGACTGTTTGCCAACCAATCTCTCACTGTTTAGATGTCACTTTTAATGAGTGTGTGGGATCACAGTTTTAGGGAAAACAGGGACAAAACACACAGTCAGAACCAAGTTTCCAGTGTGACACATCCAGTATTAAGAAGACAGCTAGTAATATACTAAATTTTTTAGAAAATCTGACCCATAAAAGTTAGAGCTGGCCCTTCTCTTCCTTAATAAACTTCAATGAAGTCCCAGAGACAACTAGGTTGAATAATTCTGCTTACTTCATCTTTTCTCTTCTTCTGATATAAGATTAGTCAACTTTTTCTGGGTATTATTTTTTGGTCTTGGTTTGGGGTTTTTTCACAGGCAGCTGGCTACACTCTGAGGACATTCTGAAGGGGAGTAAGAACAATCTATTCCTGGAATAAGGGACACAAGGATTTGCTCTATTAGGGCAAATTTGCACAGGTCACTACTTTAGAAAGAGCATTTAAAATAGATTTAATAGTCATCTTCGAACTTTGTATCAAATTGCCCTCAGTTTTCTGGAATTGCTGCACATCGCTCCCTAGTTAAACCAGATTTCTACACTAAACCAAAGGGTAAAACTAGGGCTCTGTATTGAAGACCTGGCCATTACCCTAACTTCTGAGATTAGTATCTGTATCCAACACTAAAAACTACCTTATCCTTGCTCTCACATGCCCTTGCCAGAGGGTAGACAGGAGGTGCATTGATAAGGGACATATTAAACTAAACTGAGCGAAAAGCAGATAGAAGCCACACTGAAACCAGTGAGCCAAGGCATTCCTGACACCATAAATACTTAAAAGTTGTACAGAAGGTCAGAGGAGAAATAAATTAATAGCTCAAGAACAGATCATTTGTGCCTGTGGTGTTTCATTCAGAAATGAATGGCATTTGTGGGAAGTTCGGCACAGAGGAAAAAGGATTTAAGAAAGACAGGGTAATCACAGCAGTTGTTTAATATTTCTAAGCAGCTCTTTGGATG
The DNA here is from genome assembly GCA_013397155.1 of Irena cyanogastra. NCBI lineage: Eukaryota > Metazoa > Chordata > Aves > Passeriformes > Irenidae > Irena > Irena cyanogastra. The sequence goes on along the minus strand of VWZV01008056.1, from coordinate 152,152 downwards.
ATCATTTAGGAGAATGAAGAGACAAAGCTTAAAGGCAAAGGACTGCTGAGGGTTGCAGTCTCTGAGTGTACTGAATGCCTGTAGCAGCTTAACTGAGGAATTACAACAGCTGCCCTTCCTCCTTTCGCATCGTGCGGCTGCCTGCAGGGTCACTGGGATGCTGAGACAGCATGGATGGACTGGAACTCAGCAAAAGGGGTTAAAAGATAAGAAAGACAGAAAACAGAATCAGGTGGGAAAGAAAATACACTCTTCCTAAATGGGAGGGAAACAAAGAAATACCACATGAGGTTTCAAACAGTTCAAGAGAGAGGGCTGCATTCCATCTAAACAGGGTTCTTTTATGTACTAATTAATAATTAAATTGTGAAGAAGCAGAGAACAAGTGTCAGAGCAAGACCTTGACAAGAAAGCTAACAGTCCAACGAGACTCAGCTTCTCAAATGCTCTCTGAGGTACCCCATCAAAATGCATACACCCTGGAGGGAGCCAGTACTGACCCTTCTGGGCACACCACTGACCCTCCAGAGACACTCTTCTTAAAAATCGATCAGAAAACAGGCATTTACTTCACTCATGCACATTTGGATCTTATGCAAGAGCCCCTGGGGCAAGCTCTTGGTGGGGGAAGGGATGGTGGGAAGCTTTCCTGCAGTTTCAAATGTGACCTGGGGCCCTGAATGTGAACTGGAGTGAGGAGTCAGTGCTTCAAAACTCACACTGGCTCTTGCAATACAGCCTTTAAGCCAGAAAATCCTCCACTTCCAGAGTGACTGTAACTGCACAACTGGGGGAAGGGAAATAAAACCAAAAAAATGTACTTTGCTAACCATGATAAATGGCTATAAAATGCTATCTAGAGAGCACAGATGCTCCTGCCTTGGTTTACCAAAGCACACCATGACATTAAACTGTCAGGTTGCAACGGTGTCAGAGCCCTAGACACTTTCTCTTTACCTGAATTCCAGGAGAGAATTGATGTGCTTTTGTGAAGTGGGAGCTACTTCATCAAGGAGCCCAACAGAGACTGGCAGCAAAGCTAAAAAGCAAAATAGTTAAAAGGCAAAGAAAAGCAGTGATGCCCACATGTGGCAATCAGATCCTTTGAGAAGCGCAGTACAGGGAAGGTATTAGAAGAGAATAGAAGGGTCTCAAAGCTGCACTGATACTGCTGAAGTAAAATTTACCTATACATATATATATATATTTTAGTAGCAGTAGAGACATTTGCATTCAAAGGCAAACTCGACAGGGATTTGGACATCCTTTAACTCCCTTCACTGTGTGCTATGTACTATAACAGTGCAAAGGAAAAGGCCAAGGCTGCTGATCCTACAAACAATATCCAAAATGCCAATCATGGCATCAGCCTCGAAAGAAATACCCCATATATTGCAAAAAGAGAGAAAAGCAGCTGAGGCTCAGCTCAGAGGCCTGAAGTAACAGTGATTCCCCAAAGGCACCAGGACTCTGTTGAGGCTGGGCTAGGCATGAAGCTTGGCTCCAGGGCAATCCAACAATGTCAGCACCAGCAACTTCCCTGGCTCAACTTGCCCAAGGCCAAAGAAATTTAGATAAGCAGCAGCAGCCTGTGTCTCACAGTGGCTTTATCCACGTGCTAGAAACGGAGATTCCACTCGATATGCTCAGAGAGTTCTCCAGCTGAACACTAACAGCAATACATGAAGTCACCATGACTGCAGCCCCCTCCCACCACAAATAGGCCACAGTCACAATACAGTGAAGGAGAGGAAGAAACTGAATACCTCTGCTGGATATCACACAAAACAAAATGAAGATGGAAGTCGATCCAGAGATAAAAGGTTTCCCATGCAGACATCTGCATGACTGTTACTCATATAATTTTCTGCCCTGTGCCCAAGTGAGACTGTGCAGAGAGACAAAAAAGACAATCTCTTTGACCAGGCTGAGAGGAACACAGGATAGAGATGCACTCTATAAAGATGACTAGAAGTCTTAACATACACACACATACACATATACACACATGCACACACACACACATGGATTCGATGATTACTATGACAGGTATATCGAACACCTGGAAGTAGGGACCAACAGGCTGCAGAACAGTAATGGATAAAAATTCCATGCACAAGGAAGTGAGACGTGCATACACTGAGAAACAACAGATTCCATATAAAATCCACAGATTTCACTGGACTCAAGTTCTAGGCAGAGAGAAAAGTAGATTGTGGTACATGAGACAAGGCATGAGCAGAACAGCAAGAGTCATGTCCTGAAAAAGGCTTGGACGTCAGAGGCTGCAGGCTGAACAATCAGGGTGCCAAGCTTATGCATTGTGTAAGATATGAAGCACACATTGAAACACACAAATAATTGCCTTGCAGAGCAATTACTCAGAAAATGCACAAGAGGCAAAGCAATTCCTGACTTGGTTCTGAGGAATGTGCAGGATCTGTTTCCAAATGCTGCAGAGATCATTCTGCTATTCCCCAGATACGCCAAACTGCAGGAGCAGCAACAGTATCTTTCCACATATCATACAAATGCATTTTCTTTAAGTGAGACTAAATATAAAAGGAAAGAAAACAAGCCACTTAAAAAAATAAACTTCAGAGACATAAGTCAACAGTTAAAGTGTTTGTAAGAGGCAAAAACACTACAATAGAGCCTAAATGAATTAATATAATAAACTCTTTTGTTATTCAATCATTCTAGCAAAATAATTAGTTCCTTGACAATTTAAAGACATGTCCATCTAGGAAATACATTTTAAAAAAAAGTAAAAAAAAAATCAAACCAAGCCCACACACTCACTGTCATATTTGATGTAATATTACAGTGAGCACACAGCAGCCCAAGAAAGGCTTTTAAGGAACAACTTGTTAAACTGGCATAAAACCAAGTTACTCTTTTCTCAGTAGCAGGAGGTCTGTCAAATTTCTAGGATCAATAATTAACATGTAAATGGAGTGACTGAGGAAGAGGCTACAACAGAAAAATGAAATTAATTTTCTGCAGCTTTCTTTCACACTCTTGCATCATCTACAACAGTGTGCACTCACAGCCCAGAAAGCCACACGTGTCCTGGGCTGCATCAAAAGCAGTGAGTGTGGGCAGCAGGGACAGGGAGAGACCCTCTGCTCTGCTCTGGTGAGACCTCATCTGGGACAGTGCATCCAGCTCTGGGGTCCTCAGCAGAAAGACATGGACCTGTTGGAGTGAGTCCAGAGGAGTGACACAAATGATCAGAGGGCTGGAGCACCTCTGTGATAAAGATAGGCTGAGAGAGCCGGGGCTGTTCCGCTTGAAGAAGTGGGGACTCCAGGGACACCTCACTGAGACCTTCCAGTACATAAGGGGGCTTATAAAAAGGAGGCAGAGGAACTACACTATGCACAGATAGTGATAGGACAAAGGGTAATGGCTTTAAATGGAAAGAAGGCAGGTTTAGATTAGATGTTAGGAAGAAATTCTTTACTGTGAGGGTAGTGACACATGAGAACAGGTTGACTTGAGAAGTTAGAGATGCCCCATCCCTGGAAATGTTCAAGACCAGGTTGGATGGGCATCAGAGAAACCTGGTATAACTAGTGACATCCCTACCCTTGACAGGAGGGTTGGGACTAGGTGATCTTTAAGGTCCCTTCTGACCCAAGCAATTCCATGACTATATATTACCTCTTTAGGATTTACAGGAGTGATTCTAGAGAAAGTTATCTCACACTGAATTTCAGTAAAACATTGTTAACACAAATTAGAAAAATAACACTGGCTAATTACCAGCACCAGATGGTCTTTACCCACAAAATAAACAGAGCTCAAGTATGACACAGCTGAATTGTTAAGTGTAGTAACCCATTACAGAAGATAACACAATTCTTTTATAAAGTCATGACTCATGAACCTATTGGAAAGTTTCTGAGGAATTTTATAAGCATGTGCATAAGAAAGACAAACAACAAAAAATTTCAATCAAATTTCTTAATTAACTTGCTGTGAGAAAGAAAAAAAGAAAGAATAAAAAAGGTGTTCATATGGAGAAACAAGTTTAAAAGATAGGAAAGAAAAGGAAAGAACACAGTCTCATTGCAGGCAGGTCACCAGTGAAGCACTTTGAGCCCACGCTGTTCAATATACACCTGATCTCAAGTGATCTCAAAGAACTGATAAGGTAGGTTACTGACACTGAATTCTTGAAGGCTTTAAAGAAACAAACTGCAGAGAGCTTCAGAGGGACTTCATGATACTGGTGACCTCATGACTGGTGAAAAAATGGCAGATTAAATTCAGTGTTAAGTACACAGCAACTGACAAAATGAGAAAAAGTCTTGTACTGCATTCACAGTCACTGAATCTGAACTACCACTGGACATGAAAGATCACTGCATTAATAACTATGAAAATGTTGACTCAGTGATTAAAACTGGAGAAAAACAAAACAAAAACAAACAAACCAACCAACCAACAACAGCAACAACAACAAAAAACAACCCCAAACCAAACAAGTATCAGAAGTCATCAAGGTACAGAGAAAAACAAAATTACTGTCCCACCTCCTGGTAAGATGTGAGTGCAAGGTATGTTTCTGATTTCCCCTTACCTGAGAAGACAAAAAAGAATAAGAAAAGATTAAAGAAGGGCAACAAAAATGACCAAAGTTCAGCAATGGCTTTCAAACATAGGACAATAAAAAGAGATGTTACTCTTTGACCAGAGGCGAGGACAATCAAGAAGATCTGTGAAATCATAAGTAGTATGGCAAAGGTAAACATGTAGGGTTGTTCCTTGAGCAAAGAAATCCCTGCCAAAGGGACAATTCAGTTACACTGTGAAACCTACTCCCATAGGATGCAGTGAATGCCATGAGTTTATAGGGATCCAAAAGCAATTAAGAAAATTAGTGGAAGTAAATCTCACTAAACCTCATTTCCTCAGTAAACCTCAGGCACACGGTGTGATTCCTGGGGCTGTCCTGCACAGTGCTAGGTGCTGGACTTCGATGATCCTAGTGGACCCCTTCCCAGTCAGGATTTTCTGTGATCCTGTGATGGCTATGGAACACAGGGAAGCGACAAGCTAACCGAGAAAGTGTACTGGGGAATTGCGACCAGCTTCTTGTTCTATGTTTCTGTCATTCCCCAAGCATTCACTGTTGAATACTATCATAGAGACACAGGTAACAAAACTAATCAGACCTTCAGATTGGCCAAAGGCAGTCTTTCTTACAGCCCACACGTTTTGCTGGAAAACTCCAACTTTGATTCAGAGATGGGAGGGTGAGATGGCAAGTCAAAGCGCATGCCTACACACAAGTTGAAACTTCAACAAATCTTTCCAAGTCCAATGACATCATGCTGAAGCAGCCAGCACTGATCACTCTGCCAATTCTGCTAATGGCACGGATGAGGTCACTTCTCTCCAAAAACAGGCAGTCACTTCACACTCACTCAACGATGCTGGAGAAGCAGTGGGCTCAACACAGCATACAGACACTCTTCCAGCAGCAAACACTCCTACACAGACTGAGACTACCCGAGCTCAGGAAAGCCTTTTGGAGCATCCCTTGAGAACATCAGCTCCTCCTTAAAGCATACTTGTTTAGAACAGCTATGCCTTCTGGGGTTACACGGATGAATATTATTTCTGGCCTTTTCCTCTGTAATAATGTAGGTGAAGCACACTGGCACAGATGGGAACACCAAAAGGGGGGACTATTTTTACTGACCACTCAAATAATGCTAAAAAGCTTTATAAAAGAGTAGAACAGCTAAAATTACCTAAGAGTATAGACAAGTTAAGAACAGCTACTCTAAACAGGACTGCTCACACTCTGCAAGGAACCTTCAGGAAGTTATTTTGTCAGCTTAAGGACATCTCACCAGTACATAGATTTGTAAGACAGTGCCTAATAGACGGACCTAGGATCCCAGTCCTGTCATCATCAGCATACCTAATTATGCAGTTTAGCAGTACAGTTTATGCACTAATTATTTTTTTTCTAGAACCAAGTGTTTTCAGAATTTACTGTGCTACAGCCACAGGTGCATTGGCAGAAAAAAAAATAGTTTGTTCCTAGCATTACCAATGGCTTAGCACTGGTTGAGCAAGTATTTCTGTACTTGCTAAATTTCTCTTTATAATGATCCAAAAGGATTTGTTATAAGCAACTTAGAAATTCTTTGGAAAAAAATCAGAGCAGAGTATTGCAATCCTCTGTATTCTATTCATAAACCCCGAACACCCACATTGTAGTTGTACAGAAAAAACTATTTATGCTGAGCTTTCACAATAATTTTCATTATTCCCAACAACAGCAGCATTCAAAGAGAAAAATTAGCCAATTTAAAAAGAAAAAAAAGAAAGAGAAAAAAACCCACTCAGCCTCCTGCAGTTCTCCCTGCCTTTAAGTGCCGGCAACACCACCTACAGATCATCTCCTCATTCCAGGGTGGGGAATGTGGGGATTTTCTTCTGATTCTTCCTAGAAGACCTGTGGCGAAACAGGTCTGGAATGGAATGGAATGACAGACACATTTGTCTGCATGGAATGACAGACATATTCAGTCTACAGACTTGGCTGCCACATTTTCTCAGCTTGTAGAGAACTGGAATAAATAAAAATCCTCTCCTGAAGGACTCTGTACTGGCCTATCATTATCTTAACAATACTTTAACAGTAAAACTTTCATTAAGTAAAAACCCCAAATATCAACAGAGTAATTCTCTCACTTTTTTTCTACCATCTAGCCAAGACAAAAATGTAAGGAAAATCAGGATAACCTCTCAGCAAATATCTACAAGAAATGAAAACACATCATCTTAGTGGAAAAAATTGAACCATTTAAAAGGTATCTGCATAATACGTTTTGTGAGCTATGTTTTTTCAAAAACATAACTGAACTCCTAACTATGTCAGAATTGTCTGTTCTCTCATTGCTGAACACCATAAGAAGAAAAACATTTTTTTTTCCAGTTCACAATGGCACATTAAAAGCACCAGCAGGCATTTTTACCAGTACTCTAAGGTTGCACAGTAAGGTTTCAGCTTTACCATAATCCAAGAAATGCTGCTTATTTCAAGATCAACAGTGATCCAAATGGATATCACCTGGCTGCATTGTAAGATTTTGCTGTCACGGAAGCAGAACGCTGCTCTGAATGAGGCCAATGCACAGCAGGCAGACAGGAATACTGCAATGGACACCTCTCTGCTCTGTCTTTCACAGCCATGCAGAGCCCCACGACAGCCTCAGCACTGCTTCACCTACCCAGGTTCTTGCTGGAAGAAACTCTCTTTGTGCAGGTTGAAGGGGAGTTACGAATAAAGGCAGCTTCTGGCAGACTGTAGCAGAGGGGGAACATCCAGAACAAAGGCTCAGAAGCTCATCTGCCTTACAACTAACAGAGCAAAATGAGAACATATTAGAACATAGGTGAGAACATATTACAATATAATCAAAACAACTAAATCAGGTAACACACAGTGTAAATTTTAGCTAAGCCAAAAATCAGAAGGCAGCAAGATTTAAACCAAAAAATTCTTCTGAGACTAGAGGGAAAAGTGAATAAGCAAGAAACTAGTTTCCAGTTGCTCAACACAGCTCAAGGTTTGGGACCTCAGATGTTTCCAAGAAATTATGTGTTTCTTCATTTATTCTGGATCATTTGGAGTGTGTTGTACATCTGCATCTTGATAACCAGCACGGGATATCCAGTAGAACACTCAAGCCTGTGATTTTCTGCTAGGCAAAGCTTTGTCTGCTCTCAGTTTCACCGTGTCCAGAGAACGGGATATCGAAGTTGTCCCTGCCTGATGCACCATCTCAGATACATGAGTTAGGTACTGCATCACCAGCCACCAGACATAAGAAAAGTGCATTAAACTAAATACATGACGTGGTGCAGCTGCCAGGATGGATGGCGTGAAAGCAGACAGGCACACAAGGTGACCACTTCTCCAAACAGAATCTCCAAACGCCCGAACACCAAAACCCCGCTGGCTGGCTGCGAGCTCCGAGCGCAGCTTTCCTCCCCGGCCAGCACACGTGTACGGTCTCTCTCACGTTTCCCTTCTGGAGCCTGAACAGAAGCGGCGCTTACGCTGTCACCTCGGCAGAGAGCGGAGCGGGCGGAGCGCGGCCCCGCACCGCCACCTGCCGCCGCCCCCGCCCCGGGAATGAGAGCACGGATAAAGCGCGGCGGGGCCGGGCCGGGACACCGAGATACAGCGGCGCCTGGCAGCTCGAAGGGATTTCTGTACCCGACGGCGGCCCTCGCACACGGAATAGACAAGCGAGAGCCGTAGGAATCACCCTCCCGCTTGTCCCCGGCAGGCGGTGAATGACAGCGGACGACGGCAAAGGCACATCCCCGCGTGTGCATAACCAGGCGGCGGTGTCACCGCTCGGAAGGCACAGGAAATCCCATGGGAAAGAAGCACAGAACTGGCTGCCCTGCAGGACCTGATCTGGCGACACAGCATGTGAGCAGACTGCTCACGGGTACCAAGACGATTTGTTTTCAAGAGTAATCACATTACAGAGGCACAATTGTAACACAGAGGGCAAAGCTCATTCCATGGGTGAAATACAGTGACAATGCAAATGAGCGTTAGTTATTGGTTTTACAGTGCTATAAGGGGAAGGAAGGATCCTCTCAGTCACCCCAGAATGGACTATCAAGGAGTAGTAATATCTGCAGGGCTTTTGAACCACCACCACTTCCTATGATTCACTAATGGCAAGTTGTATTCCCACGATAGTTTAAAACTTGCAAGTGAAGACTGTCCTTCGATACTGCCCGGTTTTAGATCTGATTATTCCCCAGGATGAAGGGAATTCCCAACAGCTCTGCAAGCAGAGAGAGGAGAGGTATTTCTACCCTCCTCCTCACTTGCATCAACGCCTTCAGCTGTGGGTACAGCTCAGGCTGGAAAGGTGCTTGGTCCACAGGGAGGGTATGGGCATGAGTTGTACTAACCAGGAGCTGCAGAGAGGCTGCACCCCAAAAGCCAGCCCAGGAGAACAATTGCAGCTTCAGCAAGAATCACCCACATCATGTAAACAAAGAAGATTCAGAAAGCAGGCAGCAACACAAGCAAATGCTTTCTCAGGCCTCCAAAGTCCTGATGCCAAATCCCGATGCATGGCCATGAATTCCAAGCACAGCCTTCCTTCATGACCAGAACACGTGTATGGTTTCTCTCACATTTCTGTTCTGGTGCCTAAATAAAAGTGGAGCTTATGCTGTCATCTCCCCATTGAACAAAGGACTCCTACTACCCAGTTTTATGAAGCTTGTAGAAGCTTAATTATTTTTTTGACACACGCCTTCCCTCCCATTGCATTTGCCAAAAATTACTGAAGTCTGCCAACAGACTCAAAAGTAATTAGGGGAAGACACACACAAGGTAGCAAGATTACCCCAGATAAATTTCCTTTGGAACCCAAGCTAAAAATTACAGTATTGTATTTATTAAAAGAATCCCCTGAAGCCATACTTGTGATTGCTATACCACGGTTACTGGCAATACAGCAGAATTTTAAAGCAATTGTTGGAGGATCATTATTTGGTTTCTACAAATCAGATTAATTTCAGCCCTTCTAGCCAAAAGTCAGCCATTTATGAACACTTTTCCTATCTGTTAAATGGGAATAATAGGTACTTACCTACTTCAGGTGTGGTCTATGTGCAAACACAAACAGTGGTATAAATATCTTTAAAGCATTGTTCTACATAAAAAAATATTATTATAAATATTGCTGTAAGATTAGTGCATACACATTTTATACTTTTTGAATGGCTGCAATGTTTTAAAGATAGAAGCACAGCAGAGAACTAATCCTAAGATGCATTTAAGTGTGATACCAAGGAAATAATTTCTTTAGCAATCTTTCACCAAGTTAGCTTGCTGCTGCAACTTAACTCAATACTTAGCAAGACAGTGTGTTTTATTGGAAAGTTATATTGTTTTTAAAAATGTCTGACAAAGAAATAATGGGCTGGGAAAAGTTTCAAGCAGGCCTTTCTCATACATTTCCTTCTTTGTTGGTGCTCACTGCCAAAAAGTGCATCTCCTTATCCTTGAATTCATCTCAGTCATGCCACTGCTTAGTGAAAGGCCCAACAGAAATTCAGCCAATGTTTCCAACACATCCAGATCCATTCATCTTCGTGCTCACTACTGTCTTCTTGAAACCTCAGTGGAACACTCAGAGATGCTGCTTGCTGACTTGCAACGTGATATAAACCTGTCTCACTGCTGCTCACACAAGGGGCAGTTGGCTGGGATGACACCTTTCCTCCTGGCACCCTGGTGTAGTTTCAGTTCGAAACTGGGTGGAAATACTAATTTCATGTAGTGGTTTTGGTTTGCTAATTTGAAATTTTTATTAATTTTGAGATTTCTCAGCTAATGTACATACTTTTTGTAGTGAGATAGGATTAGGAGGAAGGTAAAGTAGGCTCAAAACTTTACCTTTTGGTAGAGGGGAGGCAGGAGGCCTGGGGAAATCTTCTCAGTAACCCAGCCAACTGTCAGATGCACATAAACTTTTTACCTCCCTTCTTAAACTCCTCCCCTGTCAAACCACAACACACCCACGGAGATCCAGGGATGGTGCACGTGCTTTGCACAAGGTGGGGAAGAACAGGAGGCTATGGAAAATGAGTGCAAACTCCACAGTCTTTGAAGAACAGCCAGTGCAAGAAAGGTGTCAACACCTCACACAAGCATTGGGGACCTTTCCCCTCCTTCCCCCCTCCTTCACCAGAGGGTTTTGGAGCACAAAGCCATCCTTACATGCTCCACAACATCCAGGGTGTGGTAAGAAGGACCATCACGTGCTTCCCCACTCCTTCCTCTCGCCAGTCCTGGCTGCTCTGCCTGTACAGGGTTGCACAGAGCATTAATCTGTCAGCGGGTGAAAAAACTCCTGAATATGTGTTTCCCAAGTCATCAGTCAAACAACAGTGGCCTGCCAAATCACCCCAAATAAGCAACTAATGCAGCATTGTCTTTTTATTCTTGTCAGCATACCTGAATGAATTTTGGACTTCTCACTTGTGCCCTAATTTAATTACTTAATTATGAGGAATTAAGAGCCAGTACTTTCAATGAGCACTGAGAAGTCTCCTGTTTCTTTGCCTGAGCCCATCAATTGTTATAGTAAAGATTTAGCAAAGGTGTATTGCAATTGCAGCAAAGTTCTACACTTCTAGCTAGTTATTTCTTTTTCCAGCAGGCATTCGTTCTGCAGGACTTTAACTTATCAATGTCTCTTGTCATAAAAAATACAACAAGCTCTCTACAAAGATGTAAAGTGTGAAATCACACAATAATTAGCACTTAATGTCATTTGGGTATGTTTTATGCACAAATATAAGAATTTGAATGAGAAAAGAAGTCAGAAAAAACAACATTTAATTACAAAATAACTTTTTTAAATTAAAAAAAGCACAATGGCACTAAACCAAAAACAAACTCATTTAAGAGATTATAACCACAGGTTGGTTGCAATTTTATACGGAAACTGTTAGGAACAGCTGTTCCTATCACCTGCACTTTGCTCCTGATTAAAATAACACCTAGAGTTCCAGTAACAAGTAATCTTTTAGAGAACTACCATGTATAATGAAAACACACATCATTTTCGTATTACATGTAAAAAAAACCCCTTATATTTATTACATTAGGTTCATAAATGTTTACCTAAGCATTGTACTGCTTTGCTATTCTAATCCTTACACTTGAAGAACAGGGAAGTTTGTTCTACAGACAAAAGTAATTTGTCTTAGAGGATTTGCCCATAGTGGCACAGTGCTATACCACGTGGGAATACCCAGCTAGATGGAGCATCGAGGGCAGTACAGTCACATTAGAACAATTTCCTCTTTTATTCATCCTGCTTTTCAGAACCAACCAGTGCAGTGCTTCCTGTTCATATGAAGACAGCCTTTGACTTTAAGAAACAATAAATACACATGGCCCCAAAATTGTTCATATGCTGTGGATAACTAATCAGAACACATTTAATTTTTCTATGACCTTTCAGAGTTCTATTTCACTGCTTGTATATAAAAGGGAGAGTTCCAGTGGTTATTTTGTCAACACAGGGCCCATGTCCAAAGCTCAGCAGAAAGGTCCTTTATTCCTTTAATCAGCTTCGATCATGTAAAAAAAATGCAATTCAGTCCTTGATTGTATGTAGAATACTCCCAATGAGGTCAATATAAATCTCTGTGTGCATTGAAAGAAGTATTTCATTCCAAGGATACAATTTCACAGTAGTTACTTCAGGTAGTCAGCACGCAGGTGTAAGCACTTGAGCACAGCTGAGCTAGTTTACAAGTAAATTGTGAAGTGGTACACAAGCTAGTGAGCCCAAACTGTTGCTCTGGAACTGGGGCTCTGGAGCTCCAGGCCACAGCTCTTTGTGTTGCAACAAGCCTCCTCAGTCTGTAATTCATTATCAGTGAATTCCACGGGGAGCTTTCAGTCCTTTCCTGAAAAGGGATGGATTTGCAATAGTTCTCTGTTGGACCACTAATTTGTGAAGTGGTTTAGACAGCAACTATCAGCATCAGGGAAATCAGAACTTGATTTCTAGCCTTGTCCAGGATAGACCAGATATATAGCCGATGGTAAGTAATACCCACAGTAGACCCTTACACTGTTTTTGAGTGAAAGGTTTAGTGGTTTGCTACCTATGAAATTTAGACTTCCACAGTTATTTTATTTTTCCTGAAAGTTTTTATTATGCTAATAAATGAAAAGTTTTGGCAGTTCACAAAATTCGATCTATTAGATGTCCAAAAAACCTGAAATTGGTGTTTGTAACATGGCTGCATATCACAGCTGAAAGACCTAAAAGGTTTTTCTAGTGTATGACAATATGCCAAAAAGGACAATGCCAAGAGTAGTGAGCTTTAAAATAGACTCACCTTGTCATGTGATTCTTTCTTTGTTGTTTTCTTCCTCTTTTTTTTTGTAATAATCTCAAGAGCACAATCAACTGGAGTAAAAATAAAATTACTTAAAAGATCTAGCAGAAAAGCTGCATAGAAAGCATTTTCACAGTTGTTTTTAAAGTTTTCATTAAACTTCAAATTAGGACTTCTCAAGTCAAAATACATTGCATTGCAGTTTTTTCTTGTGAAATTCACACTTATTTGGGAAATTCATATGACTGAGTCAGGTATTTTTAATACTGTACCATTCAGAAGTGCTGATCAGGATTTGGTTCTCTATTGTACTAGCATTGAAAAGACCTATATGGACACAAAATGCTACACAGTTTGTAGGCCTCTAATATAAAGAGTTTAAACACCTGCTTGAAAATTCTTCTTAAACAAGACCTACCGGGAGGTAGATTAGTGCCATTAAAATATTTAAGGTACTTATATATAAATTATATAAGGTACTTATGCTCGTTTCAAACATGAGTGGGAAAACAGTCTATCTATCTCCAAAACTTTGCTGCAAGTAAAACTGAAAGTTTACTGGTTATAACTGTTGGGTCACCATCGCCTTTTTTTTTTTTTAACTGGATAAACTTCTATTAATATACATAATGGCTGAATGTTGAAAGGACACACTATCCCTTTGAAACATTCAGCCATACAACGTAAGTCCACAGGCTGGAGGTTTTGCCATTAGTTGTGATCTTAGCTCTGCTTAGGTTTTATAACCCACTCAGCATTTGGGTTGAGCTGGTATAGGTCCTTCATGTAGGTATCATCATCAAGGCAGCGTTCTCCTAGAAACAGAAAAGACATGTGGGTACAGCAGTAAAAAAAGAGAAATTAAACAACTTCCCAAGTTCCTGTTACTGTTTCACTCCATGTACATTTTCAAAGTCCCTCTGTGGTGTTTAACAAAGGACAATGCACATAAAAATTGCAGGTGCTCCTACCCTTCCTGTCTGCCTTGAGGAGGAAGGAGATAAGAGGAAGAAGGAAAGAGAGAAGGGGTTGTTCTACCTCTGTGACATGTTCTAGGTAAGATTCCTCACACAGACCATACAGATGGGAATTCCCCTCTGAAAGTAAGCAATGTCCTAATCCTCTCATGATTATATCCAAAAACTACATTCACATTTACATAGAAGCCTATTAAAATTTCAGATTATTTTCCCTTTTTGAAATGCCATGTTTGTGCAACATTTTTCCTTGCTAAGAAGGTGTTACTCCCTATCCTCTTCTTCTCAAGTCAGCTGTTCCACATAGCACTTACAATAGCTGCTATCCCAGGAGGGGAAAGTAGTACACTGTTCTTGGTGCCCTACAGGCAATTTGTTTATGTCTAGTAGCTATGATGAAAATAGCATATGCTGATCCATCAAGATCTGCACATTCTTCCCATTCCCCTACAGGCAAAGCATTATCTCATGCATTTGCAGCTCTACATCACAGCTCTTCTTCCACTTTGCTATGCAATTGGTTGGGGTGGATGGCTCGTGCCAGACAGACACTTCCAGTACTTACACTCCTGAGACAGGAGGCAAACACAGGTGAGGCAGGCAAAGACAGTTGAGTTTGTCTGCCAGCTCTTTGGACTCTCTGCACAGAGCAGGAATGAAGGCAAGACTCCCTGGTCAACCAGGTGCAGTCTCCATCCTTCTCTCTAGGATTTTAATCCAAACCTCTGTGACCAGTATGGCCCATGTTTCTGAACTAGGTCTTCTCCTCTGCACAGTGCAGCATGTTCAGGCAGTGAGAGCACGGGGACAGTACTTTGCCATGTCCCTATCTAGCCAGTCCTGGGCACAAAGCAGTGGCAGAAGTCCCACTTAGGGCCCTGAAGTCCTACAGTGTACTGACTATTAAAGAAATGTCTGCAGACTTCAGCAGCTGCATCTGCTAGAGGACAAGATCACAGCATTGTGCTTGTTACAATTATGAGCCTAAGTGTAAGGACATGAGTGTGTCATGAGCCTCTCGAGTCTCCTTGTTTTGGGCTCCCTCTACATAAGTCAGGCACATTGGGAAGAGAGACAGATGGCAAAGGTCAGGACAGCTGGTTTACTTAAACCTGTATGGCAGGCTAAAGGCAGGGAGTTTCTCTTATTTCAACCGAGAGTATTAATAAGGACTGATTAAAGTTGAAATGCTCTGGAAGTAAACCTTTCAGACAGAGAAAACATCTAAGCTTTCTAACCTATGTCACAACAAAACAAAACAAATCTGCACTTTCTCTAAGAGAAATACAATTTGTCACATGTTTAAAGTAACAGTAAGTTGTTCCAGTTTCATTGGAATTCTGTTACAAAACCTTTTTTTCTGCAATGATTATACCTCTGTAGAATAAACAAGATATTCCTCTCGTTTAAAAAAGTCTTACGTCTGGGATTGCAAGATACTGGATTTGCAAGAGAACATACAATACATTCATCTGGCACCCAACTATCTTATAGTTGGTAAGTTATTTATCAGACTTAGTAAAAACACTAAAACATACCCATTGCACAAAACACAGGTAAGTGCTATTTTTAATGAAGTCTTTTGGTTTAGACATACATGCAAAAAAAATTGATTTCTAATAGTGATTAGAATAAAAGAAAATTCTAGAAGTAGCAATTTACATTCAGAATTGAAACTTGCAAAGGAAAGATGTACTGCATGTAATTTTATACTGCCAAGTAAGTTTAACAGGTCACAGTTAAGGAAAAAAGTAAATGTAAGTCCAATCTACTACTGCTTTCTAGTTCTCCTTTTGTTTTCCTGAGCATATGAAAAATACTGTGATTAGAAACTGATTTCTAATGCAAAAATACTCTTGCATTTGTGTAAGAAAATTTTAGAACTATGCTCAAAATTATTCTTGGCATTAACTTTGCTGATCTGCTATTTACTTTAATCAAAAAGGTCTGGAATAAGCAGAGCAGGAAAGACTAACTGTTTGAAAATTTTATCACGTGGTCATCTTTCTGGCTGAGCATTTTCTTCCCCCCAAAAGAACCTGCAAGTGACACTCAAATGCAGAACATGAAGGAATCTAAGTTCACTTATTATGCCTCAATACAAAGAGATGAGTAAGATGAACTTCAAGCACCTTTGTATCCAACCTTTCTGAGCTTATTCACTGTACGTACATATCAGGAACATCTGTAACAGCTGCCAACTTCCTCTGGGACAGATAATAAGATACTACTAATATAATGATCACACCAACATCTCTGCTGTCTTCTCCACAAGGTTAACTGTCTGCCTTAGTGTCAGTGAGAACGAGGAACATGAATAAAAATGGAACCACAGTGAAACCAAAGGAATCCTATTCTAGCAAAAGTTGTTCAGTAGCCCTTCTTACCAATATTTCCTCCTATTTCATAAAGAAAGACCTCTTCTTTCTTGAGTGTTTGGACATTTCCACTGTGGGGAACAGAACACAATGAATGATTATATTACTAAGGTGCTTGTGGATCAGCCACCTAGACATGTCTGGGAGAAGTTATGCTAACTAATATCAGCACTGTACCCGTTACAAATCCTTACTGACACAATCAGTGAACAAGAATTCCCTTGCATGCTAGTGCCAATGAACAGTCCTGCAAGTGAGCAATACATTAGAAAAGATAAATAAGATAAATATGAAGAAACTGCAGGTTTTAGGAAGGAATATCATTGTTAATAGCAAGTAGTTTGATATTTACCCTCTGATTTTTCTCTTACTGCTGCTACAAAAATGAGTATTTCCCCTAAATACACCATATTTCAGAAAAAGCCTTAGAGCTGGGTGGGAAAAACCACATTCTTGCTGGATTTAATTGTACTGCAACTAAAAGAAGTAAAAAATAGACAGTGGAAAAATAAAGTTCCTGTATTAAAAAGGGATTCTATTATTCTCACTGCTTAATTGTAATAATATATGCTAAAGCCCAGCCAGAAAATAACTTTCTGACACTGGTGAGAAACTCTAAAAACAGCATTTAGGAAAAAGCAGCTTCTCAATCTCAAATAGTGTACCATATTGTTGCTTTAGATGAATAGTTAGATATTATGAACATATGCGTTAATTTTTTTTTTTTAAGATTGATTAAAATTTCTCCTTTTCTAAATGGATTTGAATGACTAAAATGTAGCTTTTGTTTTAAATCATTTCATGTGCATGACATTTGCACACCATTATACTCCAATACCTATTATGCTGTTATATATAAATGCATGTCCTGGGGTGACTTTATGATGTTTGTATTTTAAATAGATTTATATGCATAAATGCATTATATATTTATATGATAAATGCATTATTTTAAAAAACATTTTCTTTCTTCTTTCCTCATTTGTCTGTTTTCTTGGAGTTCCCTTCTGATTTGTCCCCACAAAATTACAAAACTACTCCTGACCCATCAGATTAAATAGCAATTAATTTTTTACTAACAGCACTCATGTATTCCTAAAGGCTTCCTGAGCTTTAATGATATTTAAAAGCATTAATTCCTCAGGCATGCATTTTGACGGCTAAATTCAGCCAAACAGTTCATGAACTGACCCGGACTTTGAGTATTTTAAAACTTTTTTCTTGATATAATAAATGAAGAGACACTTCTCCCGACATGATAACAAAACAAAGACGTGTTTATACCTTTTCTGGCTGAGAAACCTGGCTACTATATCACCGGCTTTCAGTTCTTCTGTCAGCTGTATTGCCATGGAAACTTTGGAAAGATGAGGCGCTTGCACCCGTATCACTCCCTGAGGAACATCAGTCTGCAAAGCAATAAGAGTGGTGGAACAAAGCTGCTAGCAGCTGGCTTTGATGAGCTTCTCAAAATACAGTATGGAATAAGTAAGTAAGTACAGTGCTCTGCACTTCACTACCTACTACACTTCACTACAAACATACGATAACCACGCAGCAGTTCAGTAAATTACATCCGACCTTCAAAGCTCTTTTTAGCAACAGGGAGAACTCCGGAACAAAGGAACAGTAGTGTTTAATTATTTTTCAAAGATGTTAAGAAAAACAATAACAATTATGCTATATTAAGAACACACTTTGGTATGATAAGAAGCATGTGACACTGATACGGAAAATTCTTGCTGCAGGCATGAAAACCAGGCAAAGCCCCCGCACCAGCCTTCCGCTAAAACTTCTGGAAGAAACGTGTCCAATTCCATTTAATCTGAACTTCGTGCCAAAAAAAACCCAAAAAACAAAAAACAACAAACAAACCAACAAAAAAAACCCCACAAAGTACTCATAGATCAGTCTACTTTAAAAGTTTCATCTTTGCTTTTTGTAAATTCCATTTTTTAAAAACAGGTATTAACTACTGCAGCTTTTTCTCCCTATTTCTTATTGTGCAGAATATAATCAGCTAGCCAACTTACCCTATATAATAGTCTGACTATATAATGGATTTGTATTTTATTTCAACCCACAAGTTCTTGATGATGAATATTAATCATATTAGCTACAGAGAAGGAGGACAAAGGACAGCTTTTCCATTCCACTTGCAGGTACATGACATTTGAAGTTACAAAAAGCATAATTTATTTGTGAATAAGGTCATAATTTCTGTTCCTGGAAATATTTCCATTCCTTTTATATTATCATTTAGCCAAACATACCCATTTTGATAGGAAAAGAAAGAAAGAGTCTCTGTACTCAGGGTTTATTATGACAGTTCATTCTCTCCTTTCCCACCTCACACCCCTCCATTCACCCAATTGCAAGGCTGAACATTTTTTTCTTCCATAATCAATGAATAAATCTGGGCAACTGTGAATCTAGAATAACTTCTCTGAAACCATCAGAGTTAAATGAGTATGGAACAAGTACAAACGTGAGCAGAATCAGAAGAACAGCTTCCTGAGAAAGCTGAAGGCTTATTACTGTACAAATGATGAGTTATGGTAAGCAGTTTTTACCAAATAGTCCTTTTGTGTCCAGTCTTCTTATTTATGGATTTAAAAATACTAGACATCACAAATGTTTCTGTCTAAAGCAGTAAGAATCATCATATTGAGAATTTGCTACGTAGTAATTGTGGAATCAAAGATTCGTAAGATTGCAAGAGATCTCGATGAGATTTCCCCCAGATTAACTCTAAATTTGTCACATCTGTTCTTTAAGGCCTCCCACTATGGAAACAGTGTCTGTAGCCATCTGCTAGGTAGTAAATCCTGCTTAAAATTTTTTGCCTCTTTCCAAACTTTTGGGATCCTGGCAAAAAGAAATCAAATTTTTAAGGGTGAAATGATTGTTTATAGATGTCCCTATCTGGTCTTCCATCAAATTCAAATTGGTAAATTTAAACTACCTTTCATTTTTGTATACAGTTCTTTACCATTTTGTCCAAGTTGATTTTAGTGGAGTTTCTCCAACTTTCAGCTGGATAACTTTTTTTTGCTACACAGCAGGCATATGATAAGTTATTTAAAAAGCAGTCTACTTTGAGTATATGAGAGAAAGAACAAGAAATGTCCACAGAGCTCTAACATTATGGTCACAGATCAAACAGAATAATTACTTTGTTTATTCACAGAGAATCATTATTAGCTCAGCTAATTAATGCATTTTGCCACTTTCACCACCTGCATTTCCAGGAGAAATCATGCTCAGCTGCACAGTATGTTCATGCTGCCAAACTATATAGAGAACAGAACTTGAGCATCCCCCAGCCCATACACCACGCAAGTTGGTGGGAAAGAAAATGTGGCCTAAAAACTCTAAGAGCTGAATGAGAGATTATTGAATATTCTCTGCACAGCACAGTTCAAAATACCCAAGTGAGGGGCTCCATATCACAACATACTAAGCTATGAACCTATGAGAGGATTGACAACACACTGAAGAGTGGGTCACCAATGCTACTCAGTTTGCAAGTTTCCTCCCCTGCCTCATAGGCCCTTTCAGGTCAGATTTAAAACACTGCAACCCCTGGCTGAATCGGGTACTTGCATTATTTAAAAAATTGAAGACAGTACATCCTTACTTGATAGAAAATACATTGGCCTACAACATTTAGTCTGCAGCAGGCACAGCAGTCACCTGTGAGGTACTAATCTCCTTCAAACCCTTCCTTTTCAGAGAGGCTTAGAATCTATATATCAGAGAAGAGCAGCTGCCTGGCTATAGGATCTGGGGTAGGTCTCTCCCAGTTTCTTCTAACCCATTTTTCATGACCCACTTAAATATTTTTTCACTCTAGGTGCAGAGAGAAATGTGACTATGCAATATTTTCACTAATGAAGGAATATTATCCATACTTATTAGAGGTGCAAAACATACCAAGCAGATATGGGGCATGAACATTATGAAGAACAAAATTGATTTACAAAAGGTTCTTGCTACACGGAAGGCAAAAGCTGAAAGAAATGCAAAGCCGTTTTCTCTTTGGGCTGCAAAATATTGCACCTAGTTTGGGACAAAAAACTAGAAAACCATACACAGAGATTTAGCAGGTAGTAATTTTTTTTAGTAATTAATCTGGCACTGCAATGAGTGACATATTCATCAGGAGTCAGAAGGGTTACTCTGTGTAAATTCAAACAGATCATACAAACAGAAGGGCGTGGGATACAATGGGTTTTATAACCTGCAGTAGCTCAGCCCATTGCGTTGTGCTGCTCAGTGACAGCTCTCTTTTTTGGAACAACTGCACCATACAGAGGAATACAATGACAGATGGTAGAAATGTGGCTAAAGGCAGTAGGTAAATTTCCAGTCCTGAGGGCATCTTTCTTTGTCTAGAGCATTATTCAGCCCAACACCAACACAAAGACTTAATCCCCAACACTGACTTGAGGCCATAGGTATGCATAGGTATCCCAAAAAGCAATTAACCCTCACAAGCCCTCTAATATTAACCACTCTCAACACTGAGATCTCACCTGAAGTTTGCAGTAAATGCTTTTTAACCTCTGTCTCAAAAGGGGAAATTTGATTGATAGAGAAGCCTCATCAGAGCTAAGATGAATTTTTATCCAAATGAGCTGCTAATAAGAATGCAGATACTGAGTTATTTCTGTAAAATATGGAGGTGACTCAGGTTCTGACCATCTATGTTTAACCACATAGAGTGCCATAGCAAGTGTTGGAAAATAGAAATTTTTCCTTAGCTTTTATTCAGCAGCACACAAGGTAATTAGGTATTGAAAGTTTCAAACAGGTTTCACTGGAGTGAGAAATTCACCACAATATGGGTGCCTCACCACCTGATAGTGAAATATCGTTCAAGAACTGCCCAGGAAAAGTCACCTCATTTGTAAATTAAAACAGTATAAATTGAAAACTAGGGAGAAGGAAAACCTAAACCAACAAATTTTCCTGAAAGAATGAGACATTTTTTTACTTGAAAAATGTATAAAGTTGCCATTCACAATGAAGTCTTATCAATTTGTGAATATGATTTTAAGACTAATATGTTCTCAAGCACCCAAAATTACTGAATGCTTGCAATAAGCATGAAGGATTGGTAAAAAATTGTACCATTTAATTTTGACAAAAATCTCCAAAGAATTCTAGGGCTTAAAGTAAATCATTGAATAGTAACTTTACATTTACATTTGAATAAGAATATTACACAAGGCTTCAGTTGAATTCCCAGTGGATTAGAAAGGCATAACTTACTCTGAAAGACTCAGCCCTAAATCCCCAGTGGATTAAAAAGACATATCTTTGCACTGAATTATAAAAAAATCTAGTATCTAAACTTGAATCAGCATTTACTTTTTTCAGTGTATTTGCTGTTACTTCGGTGTTGAACACAGGATGGCAGCATTAAGTATCATCACATCAACTCAACTGAATTCAATTCAAAGAATTCTTTTCTTATTAAACCAAGAAAAACAAATTCTGGTGTTTAATTAACTTTATTTTAAAATCATGTGTAAGTCATTCTGTGTAAAGATTCCTGCATATAGACAGATACGAAAGTAAGGTGAAGTGATGCCTGGGGAACTAATTAATTTTGGACATTAAGATATGGGTCAAATACTGCATACAAAATGAGGCAGGAACGCTGAAATATACGTCTCCAGCAGATTCTGGATATATAGCACATTCATTTGCCACATTCTATTTGCTTTGGCTTAAAAGCTTAAAAAATGCCCTCATAAGAATATGACAACCCTTTTTTCGGTAACAGTGTGACATACACACACTCGGTAAGAAAATCAGACTGCTCAGAGCACTGCATTTCTATCAGCGACCACAAGATGACTCTACCTCACCAGAATCTTTACTGTGACTTCAACCCACGAGGGGGTACTTTCACACCACCCAAAAGAGATATTCTCACACCACCCAAATCTGATACGTTTTCATTATTGTATCAGAATACACGTATTTTGTATTACCTGTTCGTGCATTTAAACTGACTTGGAATAATGTACGTCAAATACTTTATAATTAAGGTACTATACTGTATAGGCTAAAAAGTTTCAAAAGAATCATAATTATAAAAATCATCAACAACTTCAACATGCACAAGATGCATTTTTAAAGTTTCAATGTCAGTGGGAACAGCTCAACTAAAACCTTTCTGAACTACAGGAAAAATTAACACTAAAATTGACACAGGATTATTGTATTTTAAAGAGTGAGTGAAGAGTGTTATGCTGAAACTTATGCCTTGACATCACTGATGGGTATGGCAGAAGCCAATTACCTAAAGGAGAGATACTGAACTGTGGGTTATATACACTGGGGTAAGCTGGCAGCAGCCACTTGCACAATAGCTGCATAAGAAACAGTTCATCAGTTTTTCACATTTGTTTCACCCTTTGGGGTTTCTCGGGTTGGGCAGGTTGTGCATGTTCTAGCTAAACACTGGGACAAAGTGTTCAGTGGTCACCATTTTTCAGAACAGAAATATTCTGAAAAATCTGTAAAAACAAACAAAAAACCAGTACAATCCTCTAAATGTGTCATGCCAGTAACCCACAAACTGTGAAATCTACACTGACTTCCTATCTATTGAAATTCTCAATTAAAAAATGTATGTATCCCCTTCTGCTATATCCACTTTTTCACTAAAAATTACGATCCTATTAATAAAGCATTTCAGATGTGTGTTTCCTTACATCATTAGGAGTCTTGTCCTGTTTCTCATGCTTTTCCCGGTCATATGCCATCTTTTTCAGAAGTTTCTTCATAGGTTTGTCCTTTTTCTCCTTCTTCTGGCTTTCAGTGTTTTGTATTCTCACTTGGTTAACAATAAACTTTGGAATCTAGATAAAGACAGAGTAAGCATGAATAACGGCATAGTTTTCCTACCAAAACTTTTTAAGTGGTCAGATTATCAGGTAGAACTTAAAACCAGTGTTTCTTTCCAGTAATAACTAAAGATGCAGATAGTATAAAACTGCAGAACTATTTTAAAACCACTCAATTTGTGATAACTCTCTTCTCCTGTCTTCTCAGGGGAAGAGAGGTGGAATCATACAGCGTTTTTACTTTTGTCAGCCAAAAACATTGACACTTAGTGTGTAAAATGATGCTAATTACTTTTCCTCACATGCAGCAAAGGTCAAAATTGTTTCAAGTTGCTGATGGACAACACACCTTCAACTTGTCCAGTTTGTCTAAGCTAGAGCTTTGCTTAAGAACATGACACAACTTCATGCTGCATCAAAACATGTTTTATATAATATTAAGTTTGGCCCAAAAGGGCAGTGAGTTCAAACACTGTGTTTCCTGCTAATATCTCTAAGCCAAAAAGAATTGCCCACAGCAATATACACTGATAGACCAAATACACATATTCCCCAAGGACTTATTTTTGAGTTCATCTGTAGTACATACAATATTAAAACTCTGACCACGAGAGCTTAACATCAGATGTAGTATTTTTGTTTTGCTCCCATAAGAGTTACCTGTGAGCAAGAACCCAGCCAGATTGGTCTGATCCTTTTCTAAACCATGGATGCAACCTCACACGACTTCTCTATTCAGACACCATGTTGTGAAATTTATCATCCTCCACCCCCTCACTAAAAACACACTTACTGTCCAGAGAAGTTTTTGGTACTGAATCATAAAGCGCATGACATTTGCCGTCCCTGCTGCCATAACAAACTCGCTTTGTTCAATAGTCTTTGAGCTGAACCCATGAAACGTGAAAAGGTTTGGGGCCATCACCATTGCAACATTCTTTAATGTCATCTTATTTTTGTCTCGGTGATCAATTACCCTTTGGAGGAATTCAAGCAGTACCTGAAATAAGAGCAGAATTTTCAGCTCAACTCTGCATGTGAAAAGTGAAGCATGTGCAGAGCTTAAAATGAACATATGAGTGACACACGATGTTGCATATTTTTCTGAAAAAGCTCTTGATTCCTAATAAAACCACATTAAAAGCAATAAATAATGTAAGTGTGAAAATATACATTCACAGAACGGTAGTGCAAGCTTTGTTTCCTTCAAGTAATGAAGTAAAACATTCTTGTTGTTTTTGTGGGTAACATGTTCAAAAGCATTCATGTGATTTTGAGGCCCTGCACAGCAAGATTTGTTTCAAAACCTTTGTTATGTAGGTGTCTAAGCAGCATCCCACAGATGCTTGTGAAGACATTACTGCTGGCATTTGTTAAACTGAAAGTGAACACAATACTGCCAGCTGTCATGGTTATGGAAACATGGAGTGGCTAATTCTGTAAGGTAAGCAATTCACAAGGAAAGCACTGCATTGTGAATGACAGGTAGCCAGTTAGAAACTGGCAATTTTCAATTAACTTGGTGCCAGATATTTGTAGCTCAACTCAGGAGCCTTCTTGACTGCCTCCACAAAACAGTCAAACTCAAAAAGAAAGTCTTGTTTGAATAATAAGACCTAGTAGGATTTTTTGCCTGTAACAGACAATGTTCTGCATCCTACACAAATCCTGCATTCATTCTTGATTGTAACAGCTTTAACAGTAAGCATATTCTGAAAAAAACATTAATAGCTTTGCTACAAAAGGACAAGGACAAATTGGAAGAATCCATGTAACAATGCTACAAATAGCAACAGAAAGTGTAAATTTCTAGTTTATTGAAAGTAGAAAAAACAGCACAGAGAAAAGTGAGGAATAAAAATGAAGAGCTAAACCCACTTCATAAAAGGAAACTCACATTCATTGTATTCTAACATTGGTAATTTTTGCACTGGAAATAATAACTGATGCAAAAAAAAGAAAAAGGGAGCAAAACTTCTAAGAGAAAAGGTTGCTCACTGGGAGATTATTATTGCAATCCTGGAAAAATGTCAAGTCACATTCTTTAAAGTCATTTGGGAGGAATTAGGGCCCTAAATTGTTGGGGGTTTTTTTTTCTCCCAAAGTTATGTGAAATGTGGGGGAATAAAAAGAATCAGTAGTTTCAGCATTAACTTTGAACTGAAAAAAAAAAGAATGTTTAAAAGACAACAGCATTCATTACAGCAGATTCACAGAAATAGACAAAACATTTATGCAGGAAAATAGTATTAACAATTCCAACCTTCAGGGTGTCTCTGTTTGCTTCAGGTAGAAGGATAACCAAAAGATTCAAAGCTTGCAGTTGCTGTTTCCTCGTTGGGAGATCTGCCAATAAAGCACACAGACTTTATTATTTTGAAATAGTTATTTATACTCTCCAAAATGCAGGATTTCTAAGTTGAAACTTCTTGCAAAATGCTGAATGCATACACATGGCTAATTATCATAGCACAACAAAGGACTGGCAGATCCTGGTTCTCTGATACTCATTTCCAAATGTTCTTTCAGGATTCAGATTCAGGATTCAGATTTCAGTTGGTGTGTGACTCAGCAGTCTTTTGGCAATGTTTCCTAGATGCCTTGTGATTCCTTCTTTATTTTGCAACACTACAAGAAGGAATAACTAACGGTCCTTCCCTTTCTGAGCCTGTGCCCCAACATACCAGAGGGTATATTCAACACTGCTTTCACAGCTTCTCTGGTTGCTCTCACAGTTGCACGATCTCTCAAGTCACCCACACAGAATGAACATCACATGTAACTGAGACAGGCAGGTCTCCAGCCACATAACCAACAGCAGCTGCAATGGCAAGCCAGCAGGGATAAAACCAGGAGCAGAGAAGCTTAGCACGTATCGACAGCAGAGAGTGCTGTACCAAATCAGGCAGCTATAATTAAAGAAAAGTAATGCAGCTTCTGCCTTTTACCAGTTGCTCAGTGGTGCATCATTCACCCAAGCTGCACAATGAATGCATCCCTACACTCCTACATCTCCTAGAAGAGCTCCTACGTTCTGGCAGTGCAAAAAGTCCCACATTTGTCATTTGTGATAAACTTCCTCCTGTCATGCTTTAGAGGACATGCTCTGGCAAGTCTGCTCAGGAGATTCCTAATTAATCAGGCCATACATAAAACAAGTGAAGAAGGAGGTACCTGCACAACATAGTTTTATCACACTATTTCAAAATTGAACAGGGCTGTTCTCATGCATCCTGCTGGGATTCCAACTGAATTGCTACTTCAAATACATTTCATCCAAATCAACTCAGGAGACACCACCAAACAAAAATAAAAGGTCATTGATGAAATAAAAAAACCCCATCTTGCGTACTACCTTCTACCATACCAAAAACTAAGGATCTGAATAAATGAGTGGCAAATTGTATAGCCATTTAAAACACCAAGTAGTGAGACCAATGTTATCTATCTGCTTTAGAAAGATACATATTAACTGTGAGGCTTAAATTCAGTTCCAAAACAGCATATGTCACAATGTTCAAAAAGCAATGAGAATCAATCTTTTCCTAGGAAAGTAAGAAAAAAATACAATTGCAAAACAATTAAAATTCATTACTTAAATGAAGAGTTTCTGTCTGCTCACCTAAGTAACAATTGAATTTTAGTTGCTTACATTTCTTAAATTAGCAAATTAAATTGTTCAAATTGTTCTTTAAATATTTAATTCTAACCACACTACTTAGTCACAGTATCATGAAAAACACTGATTACTGTCACAAAGATGATCCTTTTTCTCTACCACCTAATCTTATGGCACATAACCAACAAGTCAAGCAATTTAAACAATGGGAGTCTATGAAGTGCTATGTCTGTTTTGAAGCAAATCCTTTAGTTCAATATAGAAAATGGTTTGGATCCTGGCACCTGAGTACTTCTGGGTAAGTAAAACCACATAAGCCTTCAGACAGCTCAGGAGCACAAGCAGAAACCCTCCTGGCTCCAATCACTCACTATCCAGTAAATGGAACAACCTTGTGGAGCTCTTTGCTGCCAGCACCATCTGAAAGTGTTCTGGCCAGTTTTAACTTGACACTCAGTACTGCAAAATCAACAACACTGTGCAGCAGGCCAAAGCACCAGAGCCTTGCTCCAACCAACCTGACAGCATTGAAAGGCAGCTCAGACCTGGGAGACTTGACAGAGAAGTCAAGAATTTTTAAGAATATTTCTTGGTCTGCCTGTCCATGTGAATTCTCTGACCCCAAGTTTAGCTCACTTGGTTGGAGCATGGTGCTAATAATGCCAAGGTTGATGGTTTGATCCCCATATGGACCATTCAAAAAGTTGGACTTGATAATCCTTGTGGATTCTTCCAACCCAGAATATTCTGTGATTCCATGAAAGCCCCTCTTAGAAATGAGCCATTGCTCTGCCTGCAGACAAGGGAAATAGAACTTGCAGTCCCATGCTGACTGGAGAGTTAATATATGTGGGTTCTCACTCTGGATTCATTATCACCAAGCCACTCTCTTCCAGTTACAGCCAGTATGTTTGCTGTATTGTTACCAGCCAGCAAAGAGGACATTTTCACAAGAACTTGCTGATCTCAAGGGACCACAGACTATCAGCAGTACTGACTATTCTGCTCTAACTGCTCCTCTTATAGACGGATAAAAGACCCTACACAGTATAAATTATAATTTGTTGTATTTCCTGAAGAACTGCTTATCTTTGTTGTGGTTTTCTTTTGAAGCAAGCACTATTTATAAACTAATACTGTCATACATATTTTCTATGTAACCCTTGTATACCACCTAACTAGTTTCAGAAACATTAGGAAGTGAAAATGTGCTTTCATTGTATGTGTAAGCTATTAAAGCAGCTGTTACATGAAAGATGTTATTTGCACGGCAGCAAAATTATGCCCATCTTTTCTCAGGAGAACTCATATTGTTGTTATTCAATTTGTTTCTCAGCAAAGAGGCACTTCTCTGCACGGGTATCAATTCTTTCAGCAGCGACAGAAAGGACACTACTCACTCTGCACATCTTGGAAAGCTTTGAGATATTCTACAGTGAGGAGTGGCTGAGGCAGTTCACGGATGAAGAGCTTTAAAAGACTTGCTGCATCATGTTGCTTTACGTTTTCCCAGTTGAAAGTCCCTTCATAAAATTTTGCTTCCAGTTCTTGGCAAAGACCCTGAAATGCAATGGATACAGAGAGCACCAGTAACATTTGGCTGCTGGAAGTCACGCGTTATACACGCAGCAATACTTTCCACACTTTGAAAAGGGGGGAAGGACATCTGAAATATCACTTAACTCCAGTTGCTGCTAGTCTTTTGCTACAAAACAGATAAATGTGGGATCAGAAGTACTGCAAGCAAACACACATTAATAGGCAGCAATCAAATCATACCGGAAAAATCCCATGGGCCTGACTCAGGGGCATATGGAATAAATATACAATAAAAAACAGATACCATACTCAAGCACATAAGGGTCATGACTTCCCCTCCACCCAAATATTAAGACTGTGTGATATACAGAGCAATTCTGAAACTGCTACCCAAGGGTGTTGCTGTAGTGCATACATGGCCATTTTCATAAACAAATAAGGCAATTATGTGTGTTGACACACAGGTTCTTATCAAAATATACACTAAGGTGAGGCTGGTTCTCTTTTTAAAACACAGGGAATGATTTGTGTAACTGAATAGCTGAATGTCATGCCATCTACAGGGATGGCATGCCCATGCTGCTGGACACGTACAGCTTTGCCTAGCACGGGGTGTCAAACATGCCCTGTGTGGAAGTGGACTGTCCCATAAATCAGGAGGTTATGCAGTAAAGAGCTCTGAAAATCTCAGTGGAAGGTCATAACTCTGGAGCTGGGAAAGGATGGGACACTGTTGGCAGACATTACCATAGCCCTGCCCTGCTGCCATGGCAGTGCTACTGCTGGCCTTTCACAGACATACAAATGGGAACACACTGCAAAGACCAAGTCCTTCTTAGTCTTTTGCCAAGTATCAGTCCTGATCTCACACCCACTTCATTTATTCCTTAGTCTGGCAGAGCGAAAAGTAACCTCAGTATAGGGCCAGGGGCCCTGAGGCACCTCTCACAGGTCCCGTCCTTCTTCCAGCTCAGTTATTCTGGACAGAAAAGGAGGACAAAGACACTTACTTGTTTTGTAAAATATGTGCTGTGGAAAAGTATGGCCATAATTATTTATCTGGACAAGAAGGGCACATTGAACAGAGGATATTAAATACAATTTTAAGATACCCTTCTCATTAAATTTAACTTTCTCCAAATGGAAAATGGATCTATTTACAAAGAAAATGTGGACACTTAGTCTGATATAAAAGTTGGATATTCTCAGCTGTCCTCCAGAGGGATCTTCTGTCTCCACTGACTGTACTGGAAGTTCAAATGTGCAATAGCCATAACTCAGATGTCTAAAGTCAAGTGGTTATGATTTCCTGATCATCAAAAATAGCAATCTTTAGAAACAGAGATGAAAATTCTCCCTCTGAGACTCATCACCTTCTCCATCCACATTCAGACCAAATCACTGCAGTAAATGCAGTATTATAGATACAAGTATTTTATATGAGAGGCAACAATGCATATAGATACAAGTATTTTATATGAGAGGCAACAATGCATATAGATACAAGTATTTTATATGAGAGGCAACAATGCATATAGATACAAGTATTTTATATGAGAGGCAAAGCAGAAATTTCAACTAGGTGTCCTAGTGCTCCAATGCCTACATATTAAAGTAAATGTATTTGACCATGGGTTATATCCAATTCACTTTAATAATAACCCAAAAATCTATAGAATATGATAGAAAAGTATTTTTCTGTGTCTTTCTACAAAACGATATCATGAGGAAAATACTTTTTTTTTCTGTTTAAGAAAATTAAGGGAAAACTTCAGTCCTTTATATGATAAATTCCTTGCTTTTTAAAAAATTTCTATTAGAATAAGTAAAAGGACTTAACATATTTGCTAACAAAACTATTGCTTAATTTAAAGAAGTAGTTCATGCAAATAGAGAGGTTAAAAATAAATGAAAGCCGAATGGTGAATGATCCATTGTCTGGGAAATTGTATTAAGCTAATAAAATCAAAGAACAAACAAATAAACAAAATCACTAAGAAATCACTCCAGTTTGCAGAACTGATGTTACGTGGAAAATTAAGAATGGAGGAAAATCGAAAAAAAATAGTATCTTAGTTACTGGTAAATAAACAAACCCAATTTCCACAATATTCCCTTCTTTTAGTTGTTTCTAATGAACCAGCAGCTGGACCAAGTTCTACTCAACAGAGGCTGGCAGACGTCTTTGGACAGCTGAATCCACTTAAATGGCCCTTTCTGTTCAGAATTTAAGGCCAGTTCAGACCGTCTTTTTAACACATTGAGTCTTGGCATGAATCACACTGTGCATTTAGCTCCCTGCATTAAGGCAAACACTGGGGAAGAGTGTGCATGCAATTGGCACTCGCCCTGCGAAGTGTCGGTGCGCACAGACGTGCCGAACAAGATTGCGCTCGGCCAGCCGAGCAGTTATATCGCTCTTCATAAAAATAAATGTGAGAGGTTCTTCAGTGCATGCTGCCTGCCTTGCCCTGCAACACAGGTTAAGCCTAGCTATTAAAAAAGGCTCACAATGCCAGGGAAAAGCTTCCTCCTGGGGTAGAAAGACCGTGTGTGAACTGTTCAGATGATTAAACTGGTTCGGGGAAAAAAGCAAAAGGCTGGAAAGCTCATGCCAAGAATTAATGAGATTTTGGCACAACTGAATTTGAAACGTAGCTTTGACTCGCCTTGAACTTAAACTCCTGTCTTTCCCCAAAACTACACTGAGTGAAAGCGTCATTTCTCTGGCTAATATAATTCAGTTTTCTTCATAAAGAGATTTTGGTTCCAGTTTTTGAAGATTTTAATGACAATGGGATGCTAAAATATAATTGGTGTGACAAAGTAAATTCAGCAACCACACATACATTTTGGGGGGTTTTAATAACCTGTGCAATGTTTTACCTTTACTCTTGTCGCAACTCCTGGTATTCTAAGAAGTCCCTCTGTTTCCAGAGTTGTCTCTTCTATCTGGGCAATCAGCTGTCAAACACAAACCAAACTGGCATGAACAAAGATGCCAATTAAAAATTACTGGCAGACAGTTCTGATACATTGAAGCCTTTATGCTTCTATCTCTCTCTCTGTGCATATGCATTTGTGCACACAGATTTGTAACAAGCAGAGGTTCAAATACAGTTTGCAAATGGATTACAGTTGTTGTAGAAGAAAACTCCAGTGTGGTTCTTACCCTTTCTTATGAATACTATTAAAAAAGAATTTGTTTATTTTATTAAAAAAGAAAACTGTATGTCTTTTACCTCCTTCAAGCCTCCTCCGAAGACTGAAGAATTCTTTTCAAAAATTACTGTGGCTTCAAAATTATGTCCCAATTACTACCCTTGTTAAAATGTCTCTAAATCAAAATAAATCAAAATAATTAAGGTAACATTCTCATGACTACTCTAGGACTTTACAATAGGAGAACTAAGAACTTCAAGGCTTTAAAGAAGCCTCTGATTTCAAATTCTGACATTCTTCTAACAGACTCAAAAGTTTGCAACCCTTTCACATGGATAGATTTGCAGAAATTCCATGAAAGTACTTAAAACCCATGTAATAATTTTTTCTCCAAATAATATGCCTAGAAACATTCACTGAAGGATGGATTTAAGAGCATTTAAAACAAATCTGTAAACCTCAAAAGCTGATGACATAATTTTAGCACAAATAGTTCCCAGGATGTTTAACTAGGGCAGGGCCTTTGTTACATGCCTTCCTGCACCACTGCTTGAGCAAGAAAAATTATGCAACAGAGTTTTTTTCCAGTTACAGAAATTAAAGGGAATTTACCTACCACTGCATTTATGTAACAGATAAATGCCATAAAAAAGATTGGACAGAAGTTAGAAAACAGCACTAGAAGTGTCACTCTAGTGCATTTTCCATGGTTTAAAAAAAAAATCAAACTTGCAAACCGGCCCCATTCCTGCCTTACCCTGTACCCAGCTTACACCAGATCAGTGCCTGCCATTCACATCTTCTGGGCACAAAGATGCCGTGGGCAGAGAGTCACCTGCCATCATCACCATTTCTGGGGAAGGCAAGGTCTGGTGGCACGACTGGTGGCCACAACTCCTTCATGAACACTCACTCACAAGTGCTCCCCTGGTACACAGCAAAAGGTGACCTCTGGCCACCACAAACCTACTGCCTGTGGGAAATGCCCTCTTCATCTCTATCAGGGCTGCTTTGCATGGCTTTATTAGCAGGCCAGAGACTGGAATTACTGTCAGCAGAAACTTCCGATGACGACACGTGAATTGGTGTTACTGTCAGATTTTCCAGCTGCAAAATCCCTGACTAAATTACGTCATTATTTTTAATTTCAATTCCTCAGTGAAATAAAAAGACAATGTATTTTTATTTTTAATTAAGCAGCCTTCCTGTTAGCTTGCTTTGTTTCATTTCAGTGATAAGATACATTTAAAAGAATGAACAAAATTGCTCTCTTACACTTCATATAAATCCCTATTCTTGGAAAGCACATGCTGCTGGGAACAAGCAGAAGAAATGGGAAACTTTTTATTTTCATATTTTCATTTGAAGTAAAACTTTATTCCAAATGATGCTTGCACCTTGCAAAAACACATCTTACAAATCACGTCTATAAGATATTAATGTTTATGTAGAATTCTCAATGTTGCTAGGATAGCAGAGTGATCAATCACTGCTTGCAATTTGATTTCTCAGTTTATAGATAGCATCTTTTCCAGAAATGTGTTTTCATGATCCTGAGAAAGCAATTTCTGGCACGAATGACACAGTAGTAGTCTTCAGACCGTGATGCAAAACTACTTTGAGATTTCTGTTTCTCAAAAAGTAACAAGCATCTCTACAAACAGACTGAAATGGTGATGATAGAGCACTGAGTTTCCATCAGTGTCAGGAAAGCTCCACACACAGTGGTTTCTTTTCTTCTCATGAAATGAGATGTGCAATGCATGGGCAGTAAATCCAGGGTCTCCATCTTCTTTCCAATTATCTCCCCATTACCATGACATGATACGGGCAAAAGCATACCCCTTTTTACTAAAGCAACAAGTCTTCTGGAAAAGCACCTGCCTTGTGAGTTTATTTCTTTAATTCAAAATATGTCTGACACAATGCAAAATACCACATTTACTGAATTAGTAAGTAAAGTTGCAATTAAAAGTTACAATAACTTGGATGGATTAGAGTATTATACTGAAACTCCTACAGAAAGCAAATAAATTCAGGACAAAATGTTGTGTTTTTGTCATTTTGCATGTATGTAAAAAGTTAACTTCTTCATGCCTACTTACCTTCTGAAAAATCAGTGGGATCTTAGTTCCTGGGACCTTCTTCTGATCCTGTTCCAGTAAAAGTGACAGTGGGACACCAAACAAGCCAGAGTCTGAAGAATAATGCAAAAGAAATGGAGATATTATCCACATCTTTTCCAGTACATGTGATACTGCCATAAACCCACATTTCTGAAGCAATAAGTCTGTTCAATGTGTTCAGGGCTATTGACCTTTTGTTTAAAGTGTTTTAATGTCTTTGCCAATCAAGTTATTACACAAAACATTCTGGCTAAAATGATTCACCATCTCTTTCTCAGGAGTCTTCTGTTTTGACTTCAAATTGCCATCCACATATTCTGCAGCACAGTAAAGCAAACTGCACAAATGAACCATCTGCATAGTTCTGGTTAGCAGAATGGATGTGATGATGACCCTGCAATGCAGATCTTCACCACTCGATGCCAGTTATTATAGTTGAGATGGAGATGGCATGAGTAAAATATCCAGAACTTGGTCACTAAAATGAGACGAATATAATTATCACCCAGAGCAGCTCTGAACACTTCTCTCTATGAGGGTTTGAAAATAACAGCTTTTCAACTTCTGTGCTTTTGAATTATACAGCACCAGCAGAATAGCAAGACAACCAACTAAAAGGTTCATTTTTAAGAACAGCAAAAGCACAGTTAATTCTTGGTTAGAAAATAACTTTTACAATAGGGCCAAAGCAATTCAAATATTTTTTAAAAAGGAATTCAGTCGCAGTTAATTTAGTCTTCATGTAAATGGGACTTTCATGTGTTATGGCCTAGTTGAATAGAAATGAATAACCATTTTAAAAAAGCTATGCTAATAATTAGTAACCCAAAGTTTGCTGACACAGAACTTCTCTGTCAGAAGTACTGATAATTGCTGTATGTGCAAGTCTTCTGGAGAAGCACATAACAATACAAGTAGTTAAAATCTACTGCTTGGTATGATACCATGCCAATATTGAACACAGAACAGATGCAATTACTAAAAAAAACTGTCAGCCCTTGAGAAAACATGATATACATCAAAGAAAGATCAATTTCAGTGCCAAACCAGAAGTTCTTGTATCTCTGTCAGCATAAAAAGTCTACCTATAAAATACAAGGGACTCATACTTACAGGCAACAGCCATACCCCATAGCTTTATTATCTTGAAGTTCTTGTCAATAATAAAAATTTCCATTGAAATGTAGTTGAAAAAACAAACTCCAGGAAGTCAATAAAAGGCAGTGCTGGGCACAGCATAGTATAGCATTCCCCAGAAGAATGATGTTTTCATCATCCTTACATACTCAAGCACAAAGGAGAAAACAAATAGACCCACCACCATATGAATCAATTGGCCAAACAATGCTTAAGGGGTGAAGAGGTAAGGGTCAGACAGAGCAACAAGGCACTGAAGGCATTACATTGCAAAAGCAGATTAGCTTGGCAGAAAAGCTGATGTCATTGTCCATTTCCTACACATTGCCATGAGACTAGCCTATCTTTCTCACCTTTTAAAGAAGTTTTTAATCAATTCAACATTTTATGAATGCCTGCCATTCAGATAATAACGCTGAGAGTGAAATTCAATTAACAATAAATTTTGTAAGAAGAAGCAGTTATAACTAAGACCCAAAATGCAAGAGAAGAAAGTGCTTTGTCTCTGTTTATTAGTGACAGCACAAGTACTTCTGCAAGAAGAAAATGCATTCAAGCGATCAAGGTCTTGTTGATGTTTCCGTGTACGCCTTTTGCATCAAAAAAGCTGTTTACTACTACTGTAAAGTGAAGAACATATTCTGAAGAATCTATTGTACCTTGTTGTGTATCTCTCTATGCTCTCTGTTGCTTTCAATTATTTAAAGTGAGCTATTGCACTGTCACATTCACTGAACCTTGACATCAGAATTTTTGGCCAGAACAGGCTTGTGATTAACTGGTAACACATCTCAAGCTCTTGTAAAGCATTTAGCAGAAGCCAAAAACACAAAAACCAAACAAAGCACTGAAAATCTCTAGCATTAAGATACTGGTTTCCATGCTTTCTGTGCTCCCAAGAAAAGCACTGTGATTACACATATGCTCCAATGGCTTTCAGAGGAAAGTGACATGGTGCAGCTCTCTCTGCCTTCTCTGCAACAGTTTAAATCTTCTACTTCATATGATGCCATTCATCATAAGAATTGCATTATAGCTGAAGTAAATACTGGAGGGGCAAGGCCTATATGACACAGGAACATTTGTGCCAGACAGAACAGGAAACAAGTGACAAAGGCTCCCAGCATCTCCCACCTACGGCAACAAAACCACAAAAGTTAGGCAGACTCACCTGAGTGACAGAATTGTTAAGGCTGAAAAAGACCTTTGAGATCATTGAGTCCAATTTTGAAAGTAGACCAGTATCTACCTTCAGGAAATCAGGAAAAGAATGCCCACAAAGAGCACATGCTCACGCTCTTTGGGAATAAATCAGCCCATACAAACTTCTGTGAAGCAATTCTTGCTGCACAGCATGCTACTAAGGTAGATTATCTGCTCAGTGACTTTCTTGAGTTTTAATTTTAGAAAAAGAGCTGGAGACATTATGTCAGTGAACTTGTTAAAGCTTACCTTGAGTTAAGGTGTAAAATTAAATGTTGCTCAGGACCTATGTTACTGCTTATATATTATATATAATTTTTCTGCTGGAAGATCATAAAGGAACTGGTGCATTTGTTTTGTTGGATTAACCAGATGCAACTGGTTCAGAATACAAAACACCAACTTACCTTTGGTTTTGATTTTTACAGCTTTTTGCTGCTTGAATTCTGTCCCAAGTATGTCATAGAGAGCAGTTAATTCAATCAGTGCTAAAGAATAGACTTTCTTCATGTCCTGAGGGGCGAGGTCACCAATCTTTGTGGTACCTGTTTTGTCCTTCGGCAGTCTGAAATTCTAAAAGCAGAGATTTGCAGCAGGGTAAATAATCCAAGTCATGACAAATTACTTAGCTCAAAGGCTGTGCTTCCTTCATGGTACAACCTTTCATCATGAAGCCTGCTGTTACTGACTAAATCAAGGGAGAATCCCACAAATAGGTTAAAAAGCAGATGATCTTAAAATGATAGGAATATTTAGGTTCCCAGTGGCTTCTGGAGGTCATCTAATTCAATTGGTACTCAAAGCAAGGCTAAATTCAAAGTCTGATTGGATTGCTTGTTGTTGTCATTTAAACGAATTTTGAAAATTCCCAATAACCCCTGTGGGAACCTGTTTCAGTGGGGAATGCTCTCATGGGGACTTTCTTTACTATGCAAAACAAAATTTCACCATTAGTCATTTATGTCCATAAACTCCTGTCCTTTTACTTGACACCTCCAAGAAGAGTCTGGATTCATCCACATACTCCCCTCTCCACCTTCTGCATCTTTTTCCAGTTTATAGTGGTGGAAATGGCTGTCCATGAACAATCCCATGCACATAGAATTGGGATAGAAATCCTTCTGCACTTGTCCACACAAAATAAATTTTTTGGCTGACACATAAACAATAAGAAAGGAATTCTCTTCTTAGGGAAGGGGGACACTTAAGCATGGCTCCTTTCTACTGCACTAGATACTCAAAGGCTGCAGCCAGGGATCAATATAAGGAATTTACTTGAAAGAATGAGGGACTTCCCAACTCATTGAACTTTCTAACTCTATCTCTCACCAGCAGGTTTCTAAGTATGCATGACTCAGAGCAGGAAGGTTGACAAGACTTTCTTCCACTTGGAAAGACATATTATACTCATGAATTATTTTCTTACCCTGTGCAACCCAACAACAGCAGAGCTGAATTGCTGGTTATGGTACATGACTACAAGGGCACATACCAAAACATAAACATAATTTATAAAAGGTAGATAAGTAGCCAGTTCCCCACCTTGAGCTTTCATTGACTTGCACAAACATGTCTGCTTAAAAATAGCTGCTGCTGATGAAGGTGCAACCAATATATTGTAGATTTAAATAGGTAACTCCCTTCCTTTTCCTATCATTTTGCAGCTCTTTTTGTAACTGAAGAAGAAATCCCAAATCCATGTCTTCGAGCAATCCTTCATAAGCCTGGCCAGAAGCAGAGCTAATATATGTATTATGCATATATACAGAAGTTAAAGCATAGCTTTTATCTCCTTGTTATAGGCTGCATTAGAGAAACATGACTCGAACACTTTAGAATCCATTTCTAAATATCCATTAGTGTCTGGTTTATAATGTTTAAACTAGGATACATAGGGTAATTACTACTTGAAGAACCGCACAAGTCCTTATCTAAATTAAGTGTTTGAAGAACTGGGAAACATTATTTCAGAAATTGTGTTTACTCAGACATGTTTGCATACAGTGTTAGGAAAAAAAACCAAAACAAAAAGACAATTTTCACACCAGTCATTAGATTACAGGTTATATGTACATGTTACATGTTCACGAACTGTTAGGCAGAGAGAGATCCTCAGAGAGATTTCTGAGGATCAACAACAAAATCCCTTGGAGAATCGTTTCAAAAGAGCCTTTTTTTATTACGAGTTGGAAAGCAAAACTGAGTTCAAATTAGTCTTCAATTTCCTGCCATTTGACTTCAGACCTCTTACTTCTATAGACAATTCTGTTCTTCATTCTCATCCCTCACCCACTCGCATCAGACAACTGCATAAGTTTTCTACAGGCATCCACCAACCTCTTTTATATTACAGCAGAGCTTTTTATTAGAGGTAAAGCATCTCACCTCAGATAACAGAAAAAGGGGATGTAAGCAAATGAAGCAAGAATAGAGTAGTACAACTACCACTAAGCCACTATTCCAGCTTAATATTAGAAGTTCATTATTCCTTACATATAGAGCACATTTTTCCAGACACACAAGTACATAAACAGGCATAAATGTAGTTATTTTCATGTTATTGAGCATATTATTCTCAAAAATTAGTTACCTTAAGAACCTCTATCTCTACAAAGCTAAATCTGACAACGTTCTTCCAAATCTAATTCACTCAATCTCAGATAAATATCACCCAAACAGTACCTATAGCTAAAAAAAAAGAGGAATAAATAAGAAACACCTACTGGGAGAAGAGTGTCACCCCCTCCACCTTTGTACATTTTGCCTGCTGAGCTGTCTTTGAGATTAGCTGCCTGTTCCGCAAATGATATCTCCAAATTGATGTCAGTGTCTGAAGATGGCATGTCTTCAAGCAGGCTCTTCTGCTCATCTGTTCCAAGACTGAACTTTGGACCTGAAAACACCATTAAAAAAAAAGCAAAAAATCAACAGCAGCACAACTGAGCACCACTCAGTGCACGAGAGTAAGTTTTAAATCAAGTAGAAATTAACGCTGTGCAAGCAATGGTCTTTCTGATTGCAAAGTCACTGTTCCTGTATTTTTTATGTCAGTTGAAAATTTAGCTATGGACAAAGGTTCAACTTTTGTAGCTTTTCTTCAATAGTTTTGCCAAGGCATGGGGTTTTCCCTCCTATTTATTATGAAAAGATAGA
Organism: Irena cyanogastra; assembly: GCA_013397155.1. NCBI lineage: Eukaryota > Metazoa > Chordata > Aves > Passeriformes > Irenidae > Irena > Irena cyanogastra. Next base: position 113,065 of record VWZV01008056.1, on the reverse strand, counting down.
TCAATCCACCTCAAATAAACTGCAGACTCCCAGGATCTTGCAAACCCAAAGAGCTCTGACATCAGAAGCTTCTTGCTATCAAACACTTTCCAGCCTCAAAGACTGTGACATTCTGCAAACAAATCAGCAAATTTTTCTGCTGTTAAAATTTCAAAAGAAATAGAGAATGTGTCCTCTATGACCCAAAGCATTAACATCTGGGAATAACAGGAAGTACACATGAAAAAGCTCTGTTCCATATCTCTGTTCCATCATTCTTGCTCTCACCTCAGTCTGAAGAGTCTAGATTCCTCAAACAGTTTGGACATGTTTCCATGATACAGGGAAGGACTAAAAACACAACAGTGGCCTTACTTCTCTTTCTTTGTTCCTTAAAGGAATCAAACACTAGACAAATTTAGAACATTTTTTGTTAAAAGAATAAAGAATCAAAAAAGGGAGAGGCAGTTCTGCTTTTAGAAAAAGAAGTTTCCCAATTTCACAGTAAATCAACCAGTGCTTTTGGTCTAAAGTTAAATATATTGTGAAAGAAGCAAGAAGAAAACTATACAGTAAAAACCTCTATTTAATACAAAGCACAGAAGTCTAAGAAAGCTTTCAGTCTCTCCACTGTCCTTCTCATGATATCTATTCAAAAGGATACATCAAGGAATAGGTTCCTTTTACAAGACATTACAGAATCACAGAAGGTTTCCAGGTACTACAGAAGAATAAAGTCACAGAATAAATAAGGTTTAAAAAGACCTTTGAGATCATGAAGTCCAATTTATGACCAAACACCCCCATGTCAACTACATCATGGCACTAAGTGGTATGTCGAGTCTTTCCTTAAATACCTCCAGGGACTCCATAACCTCCCTGGGCAGCCTACTGCAATATCCAATCAGCCTTTCTGCAAAGAACTTCTCCCTAATGTCCAACCTAAACGTCTCCTAGCACAGCTTGAGGCTGTGTCCTCTTGTCCTGTTGCTGCCTGGGAGAAAAGACCAACCCCCACCTGGCTACAGCCTCCTATCAGGCAGTTGTAGAGAGAGGTAAGATTCCCCCGACTCTCCTTTTCTCCAGGCTAAACACTTCCAGCTCCCTCAGCCTCTCCTCATCAGACTTGTACTCCAAACCCTTCACCAGCTCTGTTACCCTCTTCTGGCCATGCTCCAGCCCCTCAATGCTCTTCCTGAACTGAGGGATTCAGAACTGGACACAGAACTTGACATGTAGCCTCCCCAGTGCTGAGTACTGAGGAAGAATCACTTCCCTAGTCCTGGGACCATGATCCTGCCACTGGCTCCTACTCACATGAGACTGCAGCTTGTTCAAAGCTAATATACCACAACTGTAGGAAAAGTGGATTGAAATGGGCATGAGTTGTGAAGGAGAACCATGAGCAATGCATGTGTTTTGGTGTAAGAATGTTGTGTCACATAATAAACTATTTTTTTTTTACTCTGCTGTGAGAAATTTGTGTACAGCCTGGAGTAACTACCCTAAGACAAGACAGAAAAAAAAGTTCCCAGAAAACAGTTATGGGTACAGCAAAAGCTGATTCTGAAGCAGAGGAAAGCCTGCAGATAGGCTGATTAAGAGGAGTCAGAGAAGTGCTGCTCTACACTGATGGTATCAGTGGTCTGTAAAAGAACTAAGCTGCAAGCACACAATCCTAACAGCATATGAAGCAGGAAGTTTAAAAAAATTACAGCAAATCAACAATTTTTCTAAATTATATCTGCATCTTATTTAAAACCACAAAACTATTCTCTGACATTATTTAGAGCAAGTACTGAAAATAACCTCAGTCAGCCAGGGCCAGATTCAGGGGACCTGACAGGCAAATGGCTGAAGCCACCACAGCCACCTTCTGGTAAGGCACAGTGCTTCACACAACCAATCCCATGTCAAAGTACTTACCTAAGCTGAGACACTTTCAGGGAGAGAAGGTGGATTTGAGTTAATACTTTGACTCTACTTACAACCAAGCAATGCTGTGAGAAGTAGAATAGAACATTTTCGTATTTTGCTGGTTGTGTGTGTAACTCATCACTTGTTTTTTTCCAGAGAGGCTTCTGCTCACTTTCCACAGACCCCAAAACACCTAGGGCATACACTAAAGATTAAGCTGATCTTGAAACTAGAGCTGCTCCTTTTGATAAAGGGATATCTGTGTCCTCAGTAAGCAAACATATCCAAGGTCAAATTCATCCCTGACTCTGATCCTTGGCATCCCTGCGTGGATATCTGTATACATCATGTAAACTGTTCAATGCATCCAAACTGAATGAAAACAGTTTCCCCGTCCCCTCAAAAGTTTTGTCATGCTAATGTGGCCTATAGCTGACCTACATATTTCCTACCAGCCCAGGAGGGATCTGATGTTAACAAACAAAAAAGTAGTAGCTCCTGTTTCAGTCCTCCAGTCATACAAAGGTGTCATGTAAAGCAGAGGTCTCAGTAATGCTCTGCACATTCGAAAGATCTGGAAGTGCTGCTGTTGTGGGGAGTCTTTTCTTGGCTGTATAGCCTTGCTCCCATTGTTGTACATTCCTGAACTAGGCAGCAGCTGTAAGAGGAAGCAGCCTTGGTGTCCTGCCAACCTGCCAACCACACGCAATATTTAATGAGAGAAATGCAAGTGTGATACAGAAAAATGTAAATATTGTCTATGAGGATGCGGAAACCATATTTTACATGAGTTCTGCACCCTTTCCTTAGTTCATAGAGCTATTTAAAGATTACATAAAATTATGGGAATTCTTTAGGAATAAAACAAGGAAACATTTCAGGAGTCAACCGTGCTATATATCAGTTTTGCTAGAGAATCTTGAGTATACACCAATGGAACTAAGATGACAGACATTCATTTACGATTAGAAAGGTAGAATGATTTTTTCTTTGACTAACAAAGCATTTCTCTAAAATGCTAGTTCATAGATGATTAAAAATTGAAAATAAAAAACCTTGTAATCATTTCACTGACAGCATTACTTTGGCTATAAGATCCTCATTTATCATGTAAAATGAAAAGCAAAACTAAACTCTTTAATTAAAAACCATCAGATTTCAGACTTTTTCTCAATCAAGAACCAAACATTACTGCTCTTTACCCTTGTATTACACACAGTACACACAATTTGTTCATCCATTCTCTAGATTGTTATGCTGTGAAGCTGCCTTTATAGAGAGGTTTCATCTATTATTCTTCCCCTGTAGCAAATCTTCTGTTCAGAAAAACAACTGCACTCACAGTAAACTGACTTTTGATACTCCCCTATTTAAGCTAATAAGTATTTAGCTTTTCATATATTTTATTATTTCCTTTTTATTTCTTGAGAGGTCTCAACCAACACGGTTATTTACTCCTTTTCACAGGATTTCAAAGAAAATTACTTCTTTTCTTTTGTATCTATTGAACATATTCCTAGCTTCGCAGGTCTTTAGTGAGTGTCATGGATTGTTAAAATGAAAAAGCCTTTTGAGAGCTTAATACATGATTCCAAATTTTCTTTTTGTTTCCTGTAGACACACTCCATACCCACATAAAACAAAGACACTTATTATCCTGTGCATTTGCACATATTATTTAGTCAAGAAACAAGATGTGTTGGACTGGTAATAAAGGAGAAACATTAACGAGTTCACATAGCCCAGATGTGCTCTAAAGGCAAACCACTAACAACTTCAGCTGTTAGGGGCAGAAGCACTTGAGAATGCAGCAAATATCCCACTGGGAACAGTTATCACCTTTGGAGTATGGCCAAGAAGAGTTTTCTACCATAACAATTTTAAGATGTCTCAATTTAGGCTTTTTTTAATAATGTCTGAGATGATGATCATATTTTTTCAGGTAAAACTGGAACTACATCTGTGTCAAAGAGGGTTTCCATTTTAAAATAATGCCCTTGGATTTGGATTTCATAAATATTTTGTACCTCTGAAATATCAGGGACTGTTTACTTTTTGCCTTAAATGCATTCACTCTTTGTATAACACTAATTTGCTTATTCTGGAGGAAAGATCATAGCACAGCATTGAACTAGATGCATGCTTTTAACACCACCAAACTTGCATGGTTTGACTGCATATTGAACTGAGTTTTCCTTCCTGCTCCAATCCTGGGAGCAGAGCCCACTGTAGCACGTTGACTAGAGCAGGAGTGTATCAGGATGCGAGCAGGCTGCCTTTGCCATCCACATCACAATCCATATTGAGAAGAGCTACCATATGGGATTTGCCTTTCAGAACTTCCCATTTCTGAAGGGTTCATCAGGGTCATGGGGAAAGAAAGAACCAGATGTGATAAAAACTCTGTAATAATTGCTTGGTAATTTTCCAGCTCTGAATCCTACAGTGAAGTTTATTGACACAAGCACCAGGCATCTCTTCCTTCCCTTGTGCTGAACCAGCAGTCTGGCACTACTCCCAATTTTTTTTACTGCTCTTATTGAAGTGAGGTTTGCTGAGAGGGTGGGAGGGAAATACACACTTCTGGAAACACACAGATTCAGAGTTATTCAGGGCTGGTTTATATTCATGTCTCCCAATTCAACTGCCATGCACAGTCTGCATTGTCCATTGCTGCCTTCCAAGTCTAATTCTAAAGAAACAATTTTTCCAAAATGCTACTAGTATTCTAGAACTGAAGCAGAACTTTATTTGGTGGCTTAATTACAACTAACTAACTTGAAATAGGTAACTTGATCTGCCTGCTTAGAGTGGGTATAGGGTTCAGTGTAACATCTATGTGCTCTCCAGTCCTCCAGAAGAAGCAAAAACCCCGACATATAAACATAGCAGAATAAGAGTGCAGCATCTTAAATAGCTGCCAGCTTAAAACTTAAATAGCTGTATCTTAAAACTTAAATAACCTCATGTCTACAGGGGTGGGTAGGGTGGTATAACAGACACAGTGCAACCCTTACTTTGAAGAAACTGAACACGATGCAGGACAGCCACTCTTTTACTATTGAACCTGAAGAACAGCAGAAAGCTCTGTCAAAGTCTTTCAGCAGAAATCATACTCTCAAAATAGAAACTATGGAGTCAGCTAAGGACTTCTGACAGTGAAAAGAGCCTTCCATGGGTACTGTACCTCTCTTTTGTGATCACACGCCACTGAACACAACTTAGACACACAGAATGGAAATGCTATTTCATTTCCATTTCCCTTGAAAATGTAAAGAACCTTTTTTCTTTAATCCCTGTTTTTCCTTTAACTTGAGCTACAGGTATACAGCCAATTCTCAGTTTTTTTGATGCTTAAGTCCAGCCAGTTCTCATTTTTTTGCTTATGGTTCATTTGGTTTTATTCTTTTGTATGCACTGATGAGTTTATGCATAGACCTTCAATTCCTGTACTGTACAGCAGAGACAGACCAGAAGTGATAAATTAAGGATCAGAAACAACCTGAGCACAAGCTATGAGAGAAGACTTCTCCCAGACAACTTGATTATAAGTTGACCCCTGATAATAAACAGGGTTTCTCAGATGGCTCAAAGGACACGACCTACAGGTACACTTAAAATTTTACACACCAACAATGCAGTCCAGAACAGGTTTCTCATAATAATTTAATTTTGCTAAAAATTTACTTAAAATATGGACTCATCTACTATTCTGTGTAGCTGAACACCTACAAACCCAAAGAAAAACAAATAAAATAGAGAGCAATTTGACATTACCTTTTGTTCCATCGTGTGTTTCATTTTTGTTTTCACTTGTTCTCACAGTTGAAGGTTCACTTCCATCACAGACCTAAGAAAGGAAAAATAAATATGCATGCCTATAAAAATCTAGTGCATAGTTTCAGAAACTCCTTTGACTCAGTGCAGGATTAAAACATACACTCCTGCAATTCAGGGGTATGCAAAAGCACATCTCTGTGTTTCAACAGAAAACCCCTCACCAAAGTCTAAGTGGATCTGAAACCTAGATAATTAAAAAAAGAAGTAATTAAATCAATTCCTCTTTTTCCCAGAAGGCTGTGTGGGTGAAAGACTTTATTTTCCAGAGTGGCAAAGAATAAGAAAATGCAGTCTGACCTGAAGCTATAATTTGCACTGGAAAGGGAATCTGGAGGAGATGTTTTGACTGACTCAGACCAAATTCCTTTCTCTTGAAAAAGCTTACAAGGCTGCCTCCCCTAGAGAGCAATCCCATCCCTTCTGCAGGGCAGGCTGACATTATCTGTGCTTACAACTTAGACTTCCAACAACAAAACCAGGACACTTTGAAGAGATGAAGAACAGGAAAGGAGAGGATGGTTCAAATCCTTTGTGTAATGCTGCCCTATCCATTCTCAAGATGCGACATTTTGTGAACTGGATGACACCAACTGTAGACAAAATTTCAGAACATGTAGAAAATCAATGCCCATATATATGGGCATACATAGACTCATATACATTTTTACCCAGATATAATTTTTATTTTATGGCGACTCAAATAAACAATGAACGTTTAGTAGACTGTATTTCCAATTGTATTTTACTCAAGCAATTTATAACTCCATACTTACTGAGAAGACAAATCCAAGTTTTAAAGATTCATCCTACTGGCATAATCTGTATTTTCACTTTTCTTTTTTTAATCAGGTATCTTGAGAGGAGGAAGAAGTTAGCATGATTGTCCAGAAAATTACCTCTGTTTCACAAAGCAGCAGAAGCAGAATGGCAAGCTGTCAAGGTACCAAAAGTCTAGCTTCTCTTTGGGAATATGGCAGGAAATTTAGGCAAAACATTAACACAATTGTTGTGTTGATGCAAAACATGAACACTATTGTTTTACCTTTCCTCCCACTTTCCTCCAGATGAAGGGAGGCTACAGGATTTTCAGAGGCTATTATTAAACTGGAATGACTTCATACAGCTGCAGGTGGCTTCAGTCCTCTTTCGTTATATAAAAAGCTTTCTAATGATGGGTCAGTAACAAAGCAGTGAGACAAGTTACCTAGGGAGGTAGTGGAAGCTACTTCCCTACAGGCCTTCAGTGACAGATTTGGGGAATAACCAGAAGAAATTATTTCTGAATAATTATCATGCTTTGGAGAAAGGAATGAAGTACAAGTTAGAGGACCTATACTGGTATTACTTTGTTTCTGTCAAGGAGATAAATTTAGAAGGATTCCCCCCTGCGCCCCCCCCCCCTCCCCCCCCCAGTATTTCTATATTTAAAAAATAACCATTTGTTTTATACACCTTAAATACCTAAAATAATTTGTGTTCTCAACTGTGTCTTCAATATCAAAACATAATTTAAGAGAAGAAAAAAATTTATTGAACACTGTGACACAAGATTTTCAAACTTTACAGTATGTAACTTACATACAGGAACATGAATATTTCTTGTGCTTTACTGAAATAAAAGAAAAAAAAAGAGAAATTATACTGCTTTAAGCTACATTATATTTTACCTAAATTGCTCTGCTATTAGATCTTATAATTTTTAGTTATAGCCAATTACAAATCAGATCCCAGAGAGCCTTTATGGAGTTAATATCTCTTTTGCAACCACAGGCAAAGCAGAACAGTGAAAGGGAAGTTGCACCTCCACAACATACCACTTCCCCCACTACACTTCAACTGAGTTTAGAAGGAGTTGCTGGAGGAGAGGAAGCTGTTGAGGGAAGGAGGAAATTAAATCCCCTTAAAATCCACCGTGCTTTCCACCACCACAACCACTGCACTGAAAGGCAGCGTCAGCAGTGAGAACAAGGGACAGAGTTGAGGTCAGGTAAACCATGCCATAAGGCCTTATTCTTACGGCTGAAGATCTCAGTGCTCTGAGGGAGCAGAGAAGACACACACCCCTCTCCATGGAAAACGAATTCTAATCATAGTCTTCATTTCCCTCCTTCCCCTTTCCTGTATATGGGAAAGGAATTCTCTTCAGTATCTCATGACTGGAAACTGGGACCCCTCGGGGCCAGTCAGAGCAATTTCCCATACACCGTTTAACACACACACAGGCCCTGGGAGCTAGTATGGGGTTTACACCCCCAGTTGACAGGCATAAAGACAGAGCCAAAACCAAGGAGGTTAGGCTAATGCCCCATTTTTTCCCTTTTTTTATAAACAAACAAACAAACAAACAAAAGCACCAGTAAGTAAGAGGTAACCACTCAAAGGTAAAGATAGGCTTGTTGAAGCTCTTTGGGTGATTGCTATGATGAGGTTTGCGTCTGTGAGGAAAATAATTCCGATTAAAACGAGTGGTTGTTTTATTCATTGCCTTCAAGTAAGATGAGGCCGATATACACACTTCTTTATAAATACTAAAACTTCTTAATGCAATGTCAAATCGGGACAAACACCATCCCTGAAAATTTAGTGAAAAATTCCCTTGGAAATCAGTGAAGTTAGATACAAATTTTCTGGAATATTCCTTTCATGTGCCACCCTGCTCTCACCCTATCTGTATGTGTCCCTCTCTTCTCTCTGCCAGAATCAAACAAAACAGCCAACAGGAACTCACTTTTCCCTTTGAGTCATTTTGTAGCCTGAAGATATCTCTGACATCAGGAATCTGGTGCTGTTTGTTTTTTTTCCTCATGGTTTGTGTGACAGTCTCTACTCGCTTTTCCACCGCAGCTTTCTGGGTTCGGGTCAGTGTGGACAAAAACACCATGCTTTCCAGGGAGTCGCCAGAGCTCTCTCCAAACAGATTTGACAAACCTGCCTCCTTCAGCCATTCTTCTTCCAGTTCTCCCTCTGAGCAATTTGAAGAGAAAAAGGCATAAACATTGGCTTTCTCATACTGCCAAGCACATTGGATTTTAATGACACGACACAGTTAATATAATTCACAGAAAAGTACCAAGGGGATACACAATTAAGAATTACTTACACTGTCATGACTCGGAAAAAAGCTATTGTTTCTAAAGAGCCTCAAAAGGTTTAATATTTGATATCAAAGCTTTTAAAATAGTTAATCCAATACAGCTTGCTATGTGGCAATCTTTACTATAATCTACAGCACTTCCATTAAAATCATATACCATTTTATAAATGTACCTAAATAAAAATGTGTATGGGGAAGCCTGAAAGCCAGATCATTGCTGCTTCACTGATTTTTAGTTCAGTACTCCATCTTTTTAGCTCTCTTTACTGACATGGTTCTGCCCACTTTTCTTGATACATTAATCCTACAGCCTTCCAGTAGCTCAATTTAACGAAGGACAAACCAGCCTACACGAGTAACCTTAACGCTATTTTTTCATCAGTTCTTGTGACATGGTCTCCAGCCCGCTGACAGCCCACAGAACAATTTTTGCTTTATTCTTAGAGCTGATAAGGTATACTTTATTGACAGATCACTGCACATGAAAGAAGAGAAAGCTATTAAATATTGCCACCAATGGCAAAACTTCTGCTTCTGAAATCTATATCTCCCTAATGATATTTTCTATAAAACACTAAGTTCTGTCTGCAGCAGTTGAGGTTGTGCTGAATGTCAACAATTCTCTCAACTGTTCAAGCCATATTTCCATTTATCAGATATCTAAAAACACTCCAAAGCTGGCATGTCAACTTTACTATTGATTGCATTTTACCACTATGCCCAGAGCATGTCCAAGTGAACACCTCAATATTAACAGACACCAAAATTTAAGTATGAATTTTGCTATGGCTGTGCAGCCACATCCTGACGAAACTCTCAGGTTTTGTTATCAGGGTTGGAAAGAAGGGCTACACCCATGTTCCAGAGCAGCTGTGAGCAAGCTCTCTCCCCTGCCTTGCCTTTGTCTGGCTGAGTTCCAGGCAGGTTCATCAGCCAGGTGTAGCACCCCACATGCTCAGGAGTACTCGTGCCCAAGAGAGGTGCTGCACATTAGGCAAGGTGTGGGGCACAGCAACACGTGCTCGAGCTGATAACTCAGCTGTGCTGACTCCCTCGGGCTTCACACCACAGTCAGCCACCGTAACCAGAGGGAAGAAGGCAACATATAAACCCAATGGAAATGGTGGGGCTGGGGGTGCAGAGCCTAAAGGCACAGCCACATCAGTGAGCTGCAGAAAGAGAAGAGGTTCGTGTACTGCAGAATAATGGGCTCTGCTGCTCTGGAGAAAGCCCCATGGCTCCGTCAGAAAACCCCACAGCTCCCTGGTCACAAGGGCTGGGAGCCTTGCTGCTTTCTCCAGGGGCCACGTTGTTATGCTCTTCGGAGCAGTGACTTTTCAAAGTGCTTAGGGAGGCAGAAGAGCAAATTCCTTTGAAAGCTCATGGAGCACATTCTTCTCACTCATGTGGAGGCCATACCAAAATGCAAAATTCACCATTTTAATTTACTAAGACTGTGGGTCTCGTAAGAATGGGAGAGAAGCAACCACTGCATTGTTAAAATACAATTTTTGAGAAAAAACTGGAATTACGGACATTATTCCTCTTTTATCTGAGAGGACATAAAAACAAAAAAAAAATTGCCCAACTTCTAATACCATGGCCCAAGGAGTGGCCCATAATTTATGCTTCTGAGGAACAAAAACAGTACAACTGAACAATCACAATAGTTACAAGCATAGAAAGTTACTCACTAAACTTAAATCGGTTAATCATTGGCTTGTCTTCTAAAGCGTGAGGTTTCTATCCACAATAGCTACAATAACGAACAACATACACAAAGAGTGAAAGGGTAAGTTAGTTCAACAGTAAACTGCAAATAGTTCAGTTGTTGTGATTTGCAAGTACAGGCACCTTTCTGATATTCTGCAAATACCATTCAAAGGAAAATCAGCTTTTTACTTGTCTCTGATAAAAGTGTCTTTCATAGCACTGCCTGTTTCTGGTGATATGCATCAGAGGCAACAGAATTTTCAAAGCAGATGTTCAGGAAAGTGACCTCCTTTTCTGATCTGTATTAGGTGGGTGCCATCTCTTAAAATAAGACTTGCAGAAAAATCCCTAAATCAGCAAACTGATGAACATTGACAGAACAGATTTCATTACCAGCTGGCTCTTTCACTACAAGTGCTACTCGTTCCTCATGATTATTTCCTCTGGTTTCATGGATGTTTTCAAGTTCTTTCCAGTAGTCATCCATAGACAGTTCATCCAAGGAGTCCTGGGATCCTGAGCGGTCAAACAATGCTCCATCAGGGATCTTCTTGGAATGGTCATGGTTCATTGTATACTGTCCAGACCGACGGCTATAAGCGTAAATCAAAAATTTTGGTTAAATCTTAAGATACAGGATGTATTAATATGGGTGAAGGCAGCACGAATTGTGTCAAAGTATCAAAGCAAACCACTGTCAACAAGCAAACCAAGACATTAAAAATTACTTTTAGAATCTGGAATATATTTTCAATTTAATATTTCTGCTCTATGTATCTCCCAATCTGGAACAGTATGGGAGTCAATCTTAAAAAGGAAAAAATTAATCCAAGTTCTAGTAATCCTCATTACATACACTTGCAATTCAACTCTCAACAGTCAGGTCCACAAAATTCACAGCACACATCTTCCCAGAATCACCACTTAAAGAATTTTTCAAAAGTGCCTTTCTGCCTGAGTAAATTCTTACAGCTTGATAGTACAATTACTGTTTCCCTTTGCTATTCTGCTTTTATTAATATTTACTCTGGTATCTATGACCTTAATTACAGCTGGGAAAGGACAACATAGAATTACTGCAGTCACAGTTTGTGAAGCAAACTGGTGAGTCCAAATGTTTAATAAAAACCATAGAAACTATTTGTTTCTATCTTGCCACCTCTTTGACCGAAAGCTTACCATTTTTATAGTTTGATATTAGTGTTTTTTGGTTCACCCTGCCAAACATATAATGCTAAGGCTTCCAAAAGGATCTTTCATCTTAACTACAGCTGCAGCTACAAAAAAGAAACCAACAAGCTGAAACCTCTAGGTCTCATTTTGACCTCATTAAGTCACTGGCAAAAATGACCACTGACCTAGTAAAGAATTAATCTTAAAAAAGACACAGGTTGCAATGACATCATTGAAGTTACAGGTCACCCTTACAAAAAACACCAAATCAAAAGCCACAAACTGATTCAGATTATCAGTTGATTACATGAGTAGTATCTGATTTCACTTCAGAGTTATCCCTACTTTTTGTAGAGGTAAGACTGGACATGATGATTTTCAGCAATCTTTTTCTAAATTACTGCTGTAACAGTGCATCAAAATTCTTCCTTGTATTAAAATATAGCAACTTCTTTGTATTTCAGGAAGAGCTTCAGAGTCCTATATTCTGAATTTCTCTCCATATTCTAAAAAAGAAGACATGGTTTGGGGTTAAGTAATAAATACCATTTGTTCCTAGAGAAAAAAACATATCAAAGACCAAGCATTGTGGATTTATCACAATGTAAACACAGTAAATTAAATCCTACCTTCCTATCTAGCTGACTTGGCAGGTTTATATAGTATTAAAGCGAAAGTCTCTTGTCCTTACATTTTATCTCAGGACAACCAATGCTTGTCAGCTGCCCCTAGGTAAAACAGCCATGCCTTTCTCTCTGAAGATAAGCTCCTTGTGTGTCCAAGTCACAAATCCTTTCACACCAAACATGTTTGATTCTCTGATAAGAAATACTAACCATATGGACTTTGCCTTTAAAAGTAAAGAGCCTTATGGAAGGACTCTGAGTTTCTACACACCCTGTCTCTATGCTCCAAGTGCAAGTTAATATATGACAATTAATCACCAAGCTAATGTGCACCTCAACACCACTGCTTAACCTGCCCTTACTTGAAAGCTCAGGGAAAAAAAACCAAAAAACATTAAGGACTGTTCAGCTTTTGCATCAATGGCAATAACACCATCCTGCTCGTAGCACGCGTTACCCAACAGTGTCACTACCTCAGTTCTTAAACTTCTCCTGACAAGTGTGTCCCATGTGTGACCCGTGCTGCTTGTGAACTCAACACTTATCATTGCAGAAAGATGTTCATGGAGTCACACACGTGTCCCCAGCAGGCAGCTGGGATGCTGAGTGTGGTCAAAGCAGGACAGACTTCCCAGCCCTTGACCAGCCTCCCCTCCTCCTTCAGCTGGAGGTGCTCTGAGCAGACTGGGTCTCTCTCACAAATACACTCTGGACACTTGAACTGCTGCCTGAAGAAGGTCAAATTTCAGCTTATCATCACTCAGTTCAACCCTGTGGAGCTGCTCAGCAGCTCTTGGGTGGCCTTTTACCTTTGGAACAACCTGCTCTCACTGATCCACCTCTGCTGAAATTTAACCACCACCACACACCATGAAAAAATAAAACTAACAGACTAATACATTACAAGCATGCACTTTGAGGAGCTCTGGCAGGCTGAGGTGGGATAGGTTCCAACATGCTGTGGCTCTGTGCCACACTGACAGGGCAGAGCTACTCCAATCCTTCTATAAAAGCCAGGCTTGTCACCTTCTCCAGACTAAGTTCTGTCTCTGAGAAGAAAAGCCTGTGTCCTGAAATGCAGAGCTGACACTCAGCACAGAGCACTCAAGGCCATTTTCAGGGTCCTGTGAGCATTTGCTCTACATCACAAACACTCCATCAACTCTCAGAGACAGCGTCCTGCCCTTCAGGCTCTGGTCACAGGGCTGCTCTGCTCGACAAAATGTAAGCGGCTTTTCTTGCAAGGCTCCTCCTGGCCTGACCTTTCCACCCCTCACTAACACAGCAACTCCTAATTTTGAGCAGGTGGTACTGCCATGCCTTGCTGTGAAAGCCCTCTGAGACAGTTCTATATCAATGATCCTGATGAGAAATACTCACATAAAAACCTCACCAGGTTTTTGTGAGCCACTCTGCTGTGAGCTTGGAATCTCTCCTTCAATGTCTGTGTTGCTCTAGGCCCATTCTCAGCTGCCAGCCTCGGCCCCAGCCCCAGCAGTGCTTGAGCTCCTCATGAGCCAAGTGCCACACCACTCCCACTCCACTCACTGATTCCTTGTCTTCCCTCATCAGACTCCAACAACTCCCTATCCCCAGTATCTCTTCAGATTGCAAAGCTTTTCAAAGCCATCTCCATTTGTTCATAGCCACAATTACATTTCCATGGGCTAGCATAGAGAGAGGCTCAGGTTCAGAGAGAACAACTGCTAAAGCTCCAGCTGACAGAGCCAATCAGATCTTTTTTTCAGTTCACTTGGTTCAAGGTTTCTTGCCTTGCATACTCCATCAGAGAAAGATATTGGTGAAGCAGTATTTGGTGCATAATCTGCACAGCAATGGCTCTTCATCTGTCTCTCCTATGAACCTTCCCCTGGGTACAAAAAGGCACAAACAGGACCTATTCAAGATATTTTGGACAGTCTTCATACCATAGGCTTGGTGTAGACAAGAAAAGAAAAATACTTTTAAATTTTCATAGCATATAGAAAAATAGGCTGTCAATTAAGATTTTTATTTTTAGATATCTGTTGACTAGAGCAAGAATATGGCTTTTCTGCTGTGATCTTCTACAAAATTCAATCCTTCTCCAAACTCATCATTAGTTAGCACTTGTTGTATTTTTTACAATAGAAATGCAAAGGTGGAAACGTTAAGGCCAAGAACAAAGAGAAGGGGAAAAGTAATCAGTGTTAGTAATAATATTATAAGGAATGTGAGCGATCTTTTTAAAAATAATTAATGCCACATTTATAGACTCATTAAAAATTATTTTAGAAGTATTTCAAATGCCCCATGTTATAAACTTTGAAATTTTGTAGAAAACTGCTTTCCAAAAAACTATCAGTAGAAAATAAATATGGTTCATGAAAAAAAGGAGCCATTACTGCAGTTGTAGAAAATAGGTTACTTCTCCAGTACATTGTTATTTTCAGGTGCCCAATTTATGTATTCAAAATTTGAAAAATGCAGCTGCTTTTCACAAGGATCTTACAGATCTCTTTTTTTCTCATAGAAAATGTAAGGTACTGCTAACATACACAGTCTTATGAAGCAATTTTCAAGCATTTCAGATTACTAAATAGCAAGCTTACTCGCCAGCAGTTTCATCACCCCCAGAAAACTCATATTTTCATTAAGGTCGTCACTAACAACATATTCAAACTCCATTAAAATGTTATTAATATCTATTTCCACTTACTTGTAAATAGTTTACTCTTCAAATAGCTTTACAGGGAGCAGTGCAATACTCTCATTTCCAGATGGCACAGTCAGTTCTGACTCCTGATACTCAGACACTGACCTTTGCAGCCAATGAGATTTTTGTCTGTTTATCTCAGCCCCCAGGCACAAAACTCATTCTTCAATATAGTTATTGCAGTGTTCTACCAGATTTAATCTTCTTGTCCCACCCACTAGAGATACTTTTTTTTAATTGGAAACATCAAGGATGCGAGACAAAGCACTCCAGGTCTTCCAGAAGGGAGTCATTAAAAACAATTCTTGAAATGAACACCATTCATTACATTTACAAGGGAAAAAAACACATTTGGGTTATTTTACTAACTTCATGTGCTTCATCTTGTGGCAAGTACTTACAGGAGAAGAACTGTGTGCAAATTGATGCCTATGAAACTTAGATCAAAGTTACAAGGTGCTTCTATAGCTTGAGTTATAAGATATCAATATAACATAATATATCTATATAACCTGATATCAATATAACCTAAATAATGACTTTTTATATATCTATATAACCTGATACCTATATAACCTGATATAAATAACTTCTTATACAATGTAATGGCTACTATATGGTTAACTAGTTTCTTAATGCTGAATAGACCAAAAAGAAGAAAAAATTCACCAGGTGGATAGCTTTAGAATTAGATAAGCATAGTACTAAAGAAAAATTGGCAAGTGAAAAGCCAATTAGCCACAAACCAAAGAATTCAGGCCGGTTAAGACCAGACAGACCAAGGAACACCGTAACGGAACATGCTCCAAAGACAAAGCTGAAAAGTTCAGATGTGAAGAAGACCTTGGAAGGCCTACGATGACCCCGAACTGGGGAGGTGCAAGTGCAGTGCAAAAGAAGGATCTAATAACCATGAGCTCATACTATGCAAATTAGTTCCCACACATATGTGATGAAGCTGCAGTGACATAGTGATACTAAGCAATACTTACTGTATAAATATACCACAGCACTTCACACAGGTGGGTGAATTAGGAGGGGAGATTCCCCCTCACCACCAGCGCTGCAACAAACAAATACCTGCTCTATAGACATCAGTCTACAGGGATTTATTTCCATCCTATCTTTCGGGCATCAAAATGTTTTCTTCGCAGCCTTTGCTTTCGTGACCAGCTATGTCCTTTCTCAGCCCTTAAGAAAATATGACTCTTTACATTAATCATTGATTTATGCCATAATAAAAATGTGCTTTTTTTCCCAGTTTTGTCATCCTGATTTTGATTTCATCACGAATCATTTTATAACAGTGCAGCTGTCTTTATTCCTTATCTTCTTCCTCGTGAAAACTAAATCTTCCGTCTGTTCCACTGCCTTTTTAGCAGTTCATAACTGATATTTGTGATGTACAAACTACAACACCTGGAGATGAATCAGTTCGTAAGGTGCACTTCCACTGGCATTTCAGATAAATCCTTTGCAGGAAGATAATACTTTGCAGGAAACTAATTTTGTCCTTAATCCCATTTTTTTCACTTGAGAATGAAGGACTATGTTGTGTTCTAAAACAATGAGTGATGAGAAAAAATATAATCTTTGTCATTTTTGTAGTGCTAACCACTAATTTTGGATCTGAATATAACCTTACAACATCAAAAAAACATAATTGTATAGGCACCAAAACTGTATGGTATTCTTATATATTATACCTATGTGTATGCATGTATTAGATCTGCAAATATAATGAAAAGCAGAAATACTAAATGCAAGGATACTCATGGTCATAAAAACTAGAGAATTCAAATGTACTGTTGAACCAAACACAAAAGATTAACACTGCTAAAAGAGATGTGCGGTTCCTCTAAAAGGATTACTCTAGGAAAGGACAAAGTCCAGCTACTAAATACTGTACAAGTATGAAGCAAAAACACACAGGTTTCTAGAATCTGTTATTTTCTTCTTTAAAAGAAATGCAACAATGGATGAAAAACAAGTGAAAGGGAGGAGAGGGAAACACCTTTTCAGTCTACAATTTAGGAATTTCTCTACAGGGTCCTTTTTTCTACCTGCTTTTGCCAAATTTTGGAATTCAAAATTCAGCCCTGGATCTTTCCCACATAAAAATTTTCATACCTATAAAAAGTGTAATGAGGGCGACAAGGGAAAAGGCCATCAACTTAATTACTGGGTCTAATCTTAATTTGGATTCAACTCCTCAGGGTTAAACAAATATGGTCATTTTCCACAGCTACCAAACAATACTTATGGGAGTTTTAAACACTATCTTTAATTCAATGTGCTACAAGACCAAGAGTTTCCCAAACATTTGTTTTTATCAGCCAATTTCCAACACCAGTAAAAGTAAAGAAAATTGCATTATTAAGTGTGCTGGGTTTGGGGAAGTTAATTTTTTCATGGTGGCTAGGATGGGACTGTGTTTTGAATTTGTGCTGAACACAGTTTTGATAATACAGAGGGACTTGTCATCATTGTTATTGTTTTTGTGTTATGGCCTTTTCTGTTTTTCATATTGCCATGCTAGCAGGGATGTCAGAAAGAGACACAGCTGGGACAGCTGACCCAGAGTAACCAAAGGGATATTCCCCAGACCATCTGGAATATCCCATTCCAGTCATGCTCAGTATATAAAGTGTGGGGGAGGGGAGGCAGGGAAGAGGAGGAGATATTTGGAGTGATGGAGTTTGTCTTCCCAAGTAACCACTGCAGGTGATGGGGCCCTGCCCTCCTGGAGACGGCTGAACACCTGCCTGCCCATCGGAAGCAGGGAATTAATGCCTTGTTTTTCTTTGCTTGTGTGCAGGGCTTTTGCTTTCCCCATTAAACTGTGTCTATCTCAAACCTGTGAGTTTCCTAGCTTTTACCCTTCTGATTCTGTTCCCAGTCCTGTTGGTGAGGGAGTGACTCAGTGGTGCTTGATTGCTAGCTGGGCTTAAACCACAACATCAAGTGATGTAATGATTTGTCAAACTGAACTATTACATATCCTTAAGCTGTACACTGAAAATACGTTTGGCCTTAAAAGTGTCTTTAAATCCTAGCCATTAACCATTGCTGTTGGAATTCTTGTACAGGCAATGTCTTGAGCACTGCTGCCCTTCAGACACATTTTCTAGCACTGCAATAAACTAGAACTTTACTCTGGAATTACACAAAGCAACAAAAACATATCTGACTACAGCTACCTTTCTGCAGCAACTTCTGAAATGCCCATGCATTTCACATGAAGAAGAGTCACAAAAGAGTCACAAAAGCTATTTAGCAGTATTATTGCAGCCATACAATGAGCTGACAATGAGGCTCTCTGATTTTGGACATCACACCAGCACATGCTTAGATGTGTTAACCTGACGAACAAGACACAAAGAGACGGGGAGAAAAAAGAGGTGGGTACTTGGCTCAGAGAGGTGAAGCCTGCTGCTCAAACTCATGATGTAAATCAGTGACAGAAACAAGAATAATTCTCAGATCTCTGGAGTCTTTCACCACTGGACCACTGAGTGTTAAAGATTGAGATCTGACCCCATGGCATACTGCAAGACAGATAAAAAGAAGCTTTGCTTTTGTGGGTTTGTGATCAACTCCAGCACTGTGGCTATAAATAGAACAGCACTCTCAAAGAACAATTATCTTGTTGACATAGGAGTTACAAAGTACAGTAATCTGTGTAAGTAATTTTAAGTTTAGTTAGTACAAAGGCTAGCTAAATTGAAACAACCAAAAAAATGCCTACAAGTAGTAGTACTGGATCATTTTGAAAACCATTTACTGAGCAATCACATCCATGAGACGCTGTGCCCTTAAACATAAAATACAGGACTTCTTAAGTCCTGTCTAATCTAAACAACTAAGCAGACAAGGAGAGGGAAACAATGTGATCTCCTGTCCCACTTCTCATCCTGAATGCTGAGCTACAAGAAGTGTGAGAATAATTCAAGCTCCTAAACCCAAAGCTCTCGCCATTCCTCCCCTCCTTTCAAGAACCCAAGCAGTGCCACAAGATGCAAAAACTTCTTAACTGAATTAATCAAGAAAGCTCTAATCCAATGGCTACAGCAGTCGCATGGCTTCAGCTCCCCATTCTTGGCTGGATCACTGACCTGGAAAGTGATTGCCAGACTTTCCTACAGCCATGGCGCCCACCAGAAGGGCATCCTGATTTGTCATGATTTCTAGGAAAAGCTGCAGAGTTTTCTTATTGCCAAATCGTTATTCTAATGGTTTCAACCCAATGTTTGAGACACTTGTGACACACCACCCCTTCACATGGTATCCACCATTTTGCAGTGGAGTTTTGAGCATTTTTCAAAGTCTTCTGTTAAAAAAAAAAAAATCCAATTGGAACTGATGTGGCCATCAAAGCCAGTTGTCCTAAAATAACTGAATTTTACAAAAAGCCATAGAGTAGTGACACTACCTAATGAAGATAAATTGTTTTTTGAAAATGAAAATGTCATCTTTTTACAAGACTTAACATATTAAAAGAGGGTTTTTTAAATTTAATTGATAGTTAAAACCTCCCATCAAACAAAAGCCAGCGTCACAACCTTTCATAAGTAAAAGGTAACCCTTGAACAAGACCAAGTCTGGACATTTGGTGTCCAGAACAATGCAAAAATATTTCTTATCACCCTTAAAGTGCTTCATAGCTTTTACAAGGCATCAGAGAAACTTCAATCTGGGCTTGTATGGCTGCTTTTCATTCTACCGCCTAAATCTTGTCACCTGTTGTAACAGCTGCATCCTTTCTTTTCTACCTTTCGTGACATTTGCTTTCTGTGACTGACTGCAAACTCTCCTGCGATTCAATCTTTTCAAGAGAATCATACAGAACATGGAAAAATAACAGTAAGGAAGCAACATAATTTACAGTATTTTTCATGAAGTGACACTCCTTCTCTCTCACATTAAATAATTTTGGCTACTCTGTAACATTATGGAACATTTTGAATGTCAAATGCAATCAAACTTCACCAAAATCCCCCTTAAGCTCCAAAGAAAAGCCAGAAAAGTAGGATCTGAGGCAAAGCCTTGTTTTCCCAAAGAGTACAAAGTGATTGCAGAGAAGGTGTAAAACAGTACTCACTTTCTAAATTAACATAAAAAAGGCTGAGCAAAGATAATCAGGTCTCTCAGGATTTTTTGTAATACCATCAGCTGCTGTTAATAACTGCTCAAAACTGCTCTGGAGATTAACAACAACAACAACCAACAACAACGAAAACCAACCCCAACAAAACCAAAAATCCAGAAAACCCCACTAACTGGCATTTTAAACCCCTCCATGAATAATAAATACAAAATAGGCCGAAGTTAGAATTGCCAGACTCTACGTTTAAGAAGTTTTATATATACATCATATTGCTTCCAGCCACATTCTCATTACTATTTATATGAGATTTTTTTTTTACCTTTGTGCACATAACCTTACTACTTTCCCAACCCCAGCCTGTCACTGAAGAAAACAGGAAACAAACTGTGGCAATGGCACAGGCTATTACACTTAACATTCTAATCCACTGCACCAGAAATGGCAGATTCCAGATACAATGCCTAAACTTAATCTGCCTGAACTATATGCAGCACTTCTAAGAAGATTAAAATATTTCATGACATTTCCTTTGACAGGACCTCATGTTCCTACACAGCTATTTGGACTCTGTTTTCCACTTTTACGGTAAGCTAATAAATTTACATACTCTATCCAAAATGAATAATAAACTCACCTTGAATATTGTGTGCAGTTTTGGTCACAGAATATAAGAATGATATAAATGATAAGAATGATATAAAACTATTAGAGAACATTGAAAGGAGAGCAACAAAGATGGTGAAGGGGCTTGAGGGGAAGCCATATGGGGAACAGCTGAGGTCAGTTTGTCTTTTCAGCCTGGAGGAGACCAAAGTTGTACCTCATTGCAGGTACAACTTCCTCGTGAGGGGACGAGAAAGAGCAGATGCTGATCTCTTCTCTGTTGTGCCCAGTGACAGGACCCAAGGGAATGGCCTGAAGTTGTGTCAGGGGAGGTTTAGGTTGGGTATCAGGAAAAAGTTTTTCACCCAGAGGGTAGTTGGGCACTGGAATAGGCTCCCCAGAGAAGCAGTCACAGCACCAGCCTGACAGAGTTCAAGAACCATTTGGACAATGTTGTCAGGCACAGGGTGTGATTCTTGGGCTGTTCTGCGCAGGGCGAGGAGCTGGACTCAATTATCCTTGTGGGACCCTTCCAGCTCAGCATATCCTGTGATTCTGTGGTTCTGTTACAGATCACTGGCACCCCATGTATGATGTGAAATGATTTATTAACAAAAGAGTTGCTAGAACTATAACATATACATGTTTGAACAGTTGCCAAAGGAGTTATTTGCTAAGCCATCTCAGGTTGTTTCAGGAAAAACATGACCTTGTTCCACTCCACACAAAGCAAGAAAGAATTCAGGACTGACAAGTACTGCCATAAAGCCTCTCCCCACAAAATGACTGCATCAGCTCTGTTTCCTTGGTTTTGGGGGTACTGCTGCATTCCAGCATCCAAGCTGTTCAATGCAACAGCCTACAACCATAATATGCAGAAGCCTGCTTGTTTCTTTTAGAAAAAGGTGATTCTCAAGGAATCAGATTTTGAGATTATTTTAAATCCAAAACCATCATGACATAATGTATTATCAGACCTGCAATCAAATTATCACGATCCAGCTAAGCTGAGGAGTATGAGAAGAAATCTGTTTTGGTTTTACTTCTGTACTGACAAACTGAAGTCAACCGCATTGTCTCAGGCCCTGACATTCTGACCCTCTTAATTCTCATTTGAATGAAGACTCTTAGAGGCTTAGGATTCACATTCCTATTTTTTGCACATACTTATATCCATGTCTGTTCCAAATCACACATTTCAGAAAATCAGCTATTCCTGGGAGAGCAAAATCCACCATAAGGGAAAACAAGGGACAATAGAATGTGGGTGACCTGCATAGGTAAAATCACAAAAGTGGCACCACATTAGGAGCTGGTTTGCAAGTCATGCACACCTTTGGAAAAGCTGGGACAGCTCACCCTGTCCCAAGTCCCACTGAATGAAAACAGAAGTCAATTTCCAAACTCAACAAACACTCAGTATATTTCCCTTATATTCAACCCTAACTGTGTTTAAAGCTATAGTTAAAAAAAAGAAAAATTGCCTACAGCTAGGAAAAAAAGCAAAGTACGAGCCTCATATGAATCTCCTTCGTCACATTTTTGGCTCTGCCTCATGGTCAACTGACCTACCTTCTTCATTCCTTCCAAATGCCTTCTATATCACCTGGCTTCATATGGGCACAGACGTTTTCCTTTGCAATTTTGATTCTTTTCATTCTCTACAATTCATATAAGTGACAAAAATATATGTAAAATATGTTCCCTGTAACCACCCTCTTGCTGCTTGTTGGGAAAATAGTCAAGCATATAATCTACATTTTAAAAGTATACTTTTTTCTGTAATCTTCCAAGAGAACCACTGGAACTAATTTTATACCAAAGAAGAGAATAAAGCCTGTGTGAGATCACTTCAGGCTCCACAATATCAAAGAGAATAAACCAGGAAGTGAAACAGATACAGTATTTGTAATTCCATTATTGAGAGGCAGAGAGGAAAGATTTAAATAATTTATTTTTCTTTTCACACTGGAAAAAAAATAAGCATGGCAACAAAGCCCAACTTAAGATATCCCGGCAAATACAAAGACCATTTAGTAAAGTACAGTTATAGACATGAAATGATACTGGAGTTAACTTTTGTGCCATTAAAAGCAATTAGTTCTCTAAAATCATTAGCTCTTACCATTTTGAAGGACCTCTTAGCTAGGCCTATAACCCTGTTACTTGCAAATATAAAGCCTAAAGCACAATTCAGTAACTTTGTTTATGCTTGAAGGGAATTGGCACGCATTCATAGGCAATTTATTACAATATAATCCTTACATTCAGAATAAATTGTAAATGAATTTTTATGAGCATTCCCAAACGAGGAAATTAATGCAGGAATCTAAAGATGTTTTGTAAGGAAACCACTTTCATTGTCCAAACAAACCACTAACAAAGATCCAGCGAGACAAAGCAGATAAAACTGGTCTCAGAGAAGCTGGACAAGAGAGGGAGAGGAGGAAGCAGGAAGGGCTGAGGAGAGCAGCATGAGCAAGGTGGGCCAGCACTCCAGGGTTCTGAGGGATACAGGTTTGTATCAGAGGAAAAACATCAGAGAGATGCTTAACAGTGAGGGGACAGGAGAGAGGGAGGCCTCAAGGATGCTGCAAGGAATGGACCATCTGGGTTTAGTTCAGGCTCAGCATACAGCTGAGCATTTGCACACAGCTTCAAAAGCGGCGGCTGGGATTTCACCTACTGCCAGAGGAGCTAACACACAATGCTGCACATGCCTCTGCACACGAGGCAAACCTGCTCTGAGAAATTCCTTTAACAGGAGGCAGGCAGGGCATACCAGAGCAGGAGCAAAGGGCAATGCAGATGTGCCCTGATCCAGCTGTTTCCTCCACACCCCCTCCCCACAGACCCACTGCACACAGAGGGCAGAGGAAAAGCCCATTCCCACCTCAGCAAAAGAAAACAGGCTGAAAAGTGCAGCCAGTGGCAATTCTAACTTTTTATCTTTCAGGGCAACTGCTAAAGCTGTGAGTCTTTGCAATGTCTCCTTCCCTATCAAATTCCTTCTTCCAAGCGAATATTCCTGGGAAATCCCTTTTCCAGGGTTACAACAGCTGAAAACTGTCTGCAGAAGAGTACTGCAGACCCATGCCAACCTGTGCTCCATTCCCTATGCTAACGAGCACTTCCGAAGGCTTCTCGTCCTATGACCAAGCAAGGAACTCACTAAACAAAACAAAATTACATTCATATACTCCTTCCCTCCTCATTTTTCTTGTGTAGTTCTTAAATGTCAGTAGGCAACCAAGCAAGCAGGAAGCTGCTCAGGATCACAGATTTTCTTTTTCCCTCTCACCCTTCATTGCCACATCTGTTTTCTGAACATCAGCAGAAAAAGCATAAAAACATATATTTTTTTTCAGCCAAGACCCCTGCAAAGCTTTGCTGGTACTTGTATGCATAGGTATGTCCCTTCACCTACAAATTAAACATACAGATGTAGAGCTACCTGTCTGAATATACAGATGTGTTTGTGTGCAAGTTTGGAAGGAAGGCTACCACAGGGTTCACTACTGTGCTACGTGTCCACAAGCTATGAGCTCCAGAGCTTGAATACAAAACCAAAACTTCAACGAAAAGGATTTGCAAGAGCTTTTGTTTTGTTCCAGGAGAGGGGTGGGGGGGGGGGGAAGAGGACATAATACAAACCAAACAACAGAGGGAAAACAGACATGAAACGAACACTGGAAATTAAGAAAAAAATACACAAAACATGCAAATTAAATATCAATCATTCAACAGAAACAACCTCTCAAAATTAAAAACAAACCCTAAAAAAACCATCTCATATGTATTTTATTATTATTTGATCACAATTTCACACACATAATCCTTGTTTCTCATTTCCACTACCAGCATTCCATTTTTTTGTTCTTTATTCTTAAATGTGATTTTTTTTTTGGTGTAAGCAGTCTCCATTCCAGGTAGGTACCTAGGTAGTGAGTGCATGAAAACTTAATATGGTCAGGGGAGACTGCTGTCATATTTTAAGGCAGCAAGAGAGATTGTACAAGTCTAGTCAGAAAGAGAAATATGACAGTCACTACTTGTCCTGCAGCTGAAAATAAAAAGTGCTGCTAGTAAAATGACAAAAAAAGAAAGAGAACACCAAAAGAGCTCTTACCAACTTTACTTTAAATTACACTCATCAAAGAGGATGCAGATGGGGTCTGCAAGAATTCTGGTATTTCTATATTAAACACAAGTAGTAAAAAAAAAAAAAGTCTGATTTTAGATTTGCAAATTATCTAGTTGATGTCTCTTAATACAAACTATTTAGGAAAATCCTTTGTTTTCCTCCCTAACCAACATCCCTTTGTTTACCAACATCTTAAAAACATCAAAGATATTGATTTCTAAGTTAACATGCAGTGCCCTAAGTGGTTTTTCAGCTGATAACATTTTCCATGATGATTGCTCTAAAAAAAACAGTCTGTTTTGAAAGAAATTGATCAGTTATGTGAAACACCATGACTGTGGCTTTTCAAAACCATTGCATCACTATTATTAACCGTAACTCTTATTCTGCATTCCCAAACAAAATACTTCAGTAGAGGGCTAACTGCCAGCAAAAAATGCAAGTAAAAGTGACATAGTACTCTTAACTTTCCCCATGAATCTAGAAGTTTTATCCTCACCTTTTACTTCAGACATATTCCTTTGCATAAACAGGGCAAAAATAGCACCTATTTGTAATACTAAGTAGCTACAATTACAGATCCCAGTAATAATCAAGGAAAATGAAATACAATACTTCACATGTAGCACATTAAACCTGAAGAAAGGCACAATCCATATGCAGATGCTTCTATAAATACAAATTCATATTTTCTTTTGCCAGGTGTACACACACTGTGTACAGAAAAACAAGAGCAATGTTAAATGTGAGTATTGCTACCCATGATTTTTAGTTACAGGACCAAGCTCCTCATGCTAGACAGCTGTACTTCCCATTATGAGACACATCTACAAAGGAATACCACATGTTCTTGTACGATAATACGTACACGGGGAAATAAAAAACATTTGCTGCCTGCAATATTAAGCCATATATGAAAACTCCATTTCAATTAAATTGAAAACATAGTATTATGACAGTGACCTAAGCCTGCAATATGGGGGGAAAGGGCAAGGAGTGGGTGGGTGGAGGATGGGAAGACACTCTGAATGGGCCTGACATTGGTGCACAGAGCAGAGGCATTTCCAAGCAGCAAAGGGAAGCAGGTGGGAGGCAAACCAGAGCAGAAGCTGCAGGGTGCCCCACGAGTCCTTCACTCCCTGCTTCCCAGCTGCATTGCCTGACCACTCTGTCTTGTCCTCAGCCCTCACAACACCTCACCACACTGGGCAGCATCCTGCTGGCTTCCCAGCACTGAAGTGAGCACCCATACATCCTAAAAATTAGGGACCCAGTACATAGCAACAGTGAAGGGAAGTGATGAGGGGACTGAACATCTCTGGGCCAGAGCTGAGTGACAAATACATCCTCTGAGCTCAGGCAGGCAGGGTGACACAGTTAAGCCCCTTCCTACCAAAGGTATTAAAGTAAACTCCTTTTTAATACTGTCTGCACTGAAAATGCACACTTGCAGTCTTAAAAGTTTATGTGGATACAAGAAATATTTGATCATATAAGTAGCCAATTCTATCTCAGAGGATAAAGAATAATTCCTTTGCCAAAATAAAGCACCTGGATAAAGTCATTTGTAAAGAACTACAGAAGTGCTGACAGACTGACACAGAAATGGAATCACACACTTGTCAGCATGAAAATGGTTTAAAACCTACAATGAAAGTCAACAGAGCAATAGCAATTGCTGTAGAAACTCTGTAAGAGGAAATTTATGACGCATTTTAACATAAAGATGAAAAGGAGACTTTCAAAGAAGGACAAATGCTCATATACCTAAATTACGCTATTTTCTCAATTCTCAGCTCTCTAAATGCAAAACTGGTGTGTGTACTTTACAGCTTCTGCCACCCTTGTTGAGTGTTTGCACCAGACGCGTTTTAATTTCCTTCATCTTCGAAGGTCAGGAAGGTCCAGTGAAGAATTTAAGGATATTTTCATTGACTGTGCCCTCTAGGTAACTGACTTAATTTTTCCTTTTTTGTTGTCTCATGGCACCTCACTTGGAAATAAATCAGTTAGAACTATTTGTACAATGCCTCTCAGAATAAATACGACCTTTACTGCCAGTATGCACACTACTGTTTTAAACAATGACATAATGAAGCTGCCTCTTCACCAAGAGTGCCAAAGCAGTGCTTTGGCTACAGTTCCTTCTTTGCCACACAAGCTTCACTCCTGTGCAGCCTCAGAGTGCTCCAGGGGGTGCCCCCAAACACAACACCTCCAGACCACCTCACCTCACATAAAGCCAACACTTCTCAGAGCAGCCTAAATCCACACTCCCAACAACCAGACCCCAGGATCTCCCCATCCTTACCAGCAGGCTCCACCAAGTCAGCACAAGCAGTAAGGCAGCCAGCCTGTTGTACATCCAGTCCAATCCAGGGGAAGGGCAAAGGTGTCTTTACCAGGAGATTAAATGGGAAATTGCTACCAGGACTCGCAGAGAATCATGTGATAACATTGAGCAGAGCCAACTAAACATACAACTGAATCATGCCACCAGCCTAGGGCAGAAGTTAACCCTCTGAGGCCACGGCAGAGAATAATTCTTTATTCCAAGGTAGTGACGGGTCTACCATCCATGGAAACAGCATCAGCATCACCTCAGCACTGCACCTCCAGCCAACAGCTAGGTTTTCTTCCCCCAGCAGAGATCCAAAGTAACACAGTCATCTTTTGAGTAGTTAAGCCACTTCCCCAAAAAATACTGCTCATTAATCTTGACACAGCAGAAGACTTGAATTCCCAGAAGTGTACAAAGGACTTGGGATGGACCTTGTAATTAGCTTTTCCTTAATCCCATTTAATCCCAGAGGTAATTAGTATCCTTGCATCCTATTGCAAGGCATCCTTTAAGGGAACCAAAGTACACAGGGTCACATCTGTCCACTAGCCTGCCCTAACTGATATGCCAGGCACCTTACCCTTCTTCCAAACTATCAACCCAGAGAATCAGAGGCCAGCAGACCCTGTTTTACCTGGCTAAAGGAACATGCAGGACGTGATGCTCACATCTCCTTAACTTCAACAATTTCTACAGTGTTATGAAGAGCTCACTTGGGCAGATAACAAGCAGGCAAACTCCCACCTGCACAGCAGCAGCAGGTTGGTGACAAACATGCAAAGCAAATGCTCTGAGAAAGCAAAGCCTGTGGCACAAGGGATCCTCCGTAATGGAAAAACACAAAGCAATATCCTCTTCTGCTCTTAGGGTCACAAGCTTCCTCCTTAAGAAACTAAATGGATGTGAATCTCCTGTTAGCAGCCTGAACGTCCCATTACAACTCACTGTAGTCCCACTCTCACATTCTTCTCTGATGGAACCAGCTGGAAGCAAACTGGATGACACATGGACTCACAAAGTTTGAAAAGCTTTTGGTGATGGTGGACTTCCTGAGGTAAAATTGCCAAGCTATTGTTTGACCCAGGCAGACTGCTATCAGTGATGGACACATCCTACTAAGGGATCAGGAAAAAGACCTGGGAAACTCATGCTCTACACCTCCAGAGCTAGTGAGGTCAGCTGCAGGAAAGCTGACATATCACTAAATAAAGTCTTTTTCTTGAAGATGACAAGGCACGTTGGGAGTTATTTTAAGTAATTTCCTTGTTTAAAGTACTAGCAATGGTTTCTTGTGAGAGCACTAGCTTGAAATGGGACAAAGGTTCATCTCTGGCTAGCTAACAGCAAGGCACACAACCAAAGTAATAGTTAACAATAAAAATCAAAGCTTCAAAATATTACAATTCCCTCACTAGTTACTGTGCAAAGTATTCATTCTACTTGCTAAAGTATCTTATGCCTTTAGGATATGTTTACCCAAAGAGTTTTCATTTTCTACCATAAGTAAAAAAAAAAAATCTAACTTCATACTAATATTTTGATTCAGATCAGTTTCATCAGTCTTCAGAGGAATCTTGCTATAACTTAAACTAAAGGCAAGTGACTAAAAGTCACCAGACAGTCACCAGACACCACACAGAAAATCATTCCATAATAATGCAAAGACTATACTGGCATAAATGTATCTTTTAACTAAAAAATAAATAATGCTTAAAAAAAAAAGGAACAATAAGTACAAAACATGTCTAGCAATTCTAGAGTCCTTCAAAAGTAAGGTAATGTCAACTGAAACAGAAACAGAGAATACTTTCTCATGTCAACAGTGTGGTGGTATAATGGAGTAAAAAAACACAATGGAAAACGCAAGTGATGCACAATAGAGTTGATCACCACCCACTGACCATTGCCCAGCCCATGCCTGAGCAGTGATCAGCCCCTCCTGGCCAACTCCTCCCAGTTTATATACTGAACATGACACTCTGTGGTGCAGAATATCCCTTTGTCCAGTTCAGGTCAGCTGTCCTGGCCTTGCTCTCTCCTGGCTTCTTACTCACCTGCTCACTGGCAGAGCACAGGAAACTGAAAAGCCTTGACTTACCGTAAACACTACTGAGCAACAGCTAAACATCAGTGTGTTATTGACATTATTCTTGTACTGATTCTGAAAAACAGCACTGTGCCAGCCACTAAGTGGAAAATAACTCTGTCCCAGCTGAAACCAGGACAGCAGATGCAACCTTGATTCTTCTATTTAATAAGAACAGTATCTCTTCCTAGTGATTTGTGCAAGATAATCGACCTGGAGAAGTATCTCTTAACTATTGAAGCTCCTTTGGATAAAAATTGAATTACATTGTTATGCTTTTCATATTTTTTATACTTTATACATTTTTATATTTATGTGACAACTTGGAGGGTGAGAAAGAAATAGGGGCTCAAAAGACCTCAGGAGACTAACATAACAGAGCGTGATACAAAAGACACCAACCTTGTCCAGAATCAGAAGTTGTGCAGCTGTGTCCACATGCTGCCACACACAGGGAGGGAAAAATAAGTAAAGAGCAAGGTAGGATGAAGGCAAGGTTTCTCAGCCTAGGCTCAAACTCATATGAATACAGCTGCACCACTGTCTGATGGGGTGATGCTGCTGCTGGGCTGCAGTCTGAGCACAGTGCAGTGGAGGTGTACCACCACTCAGCACAGCCCAGTAATCTGTTTCCAGGAGGAAACTCAGCATTCATACAGGAAGGAACACTCCTGTTGCTAAAAGATAGCCAAGAACCTAGTTCTGGGCTCCTACAAACTTTTACACACAAGCTGAGATTACAGTACTCAGTTTGAAAGATTTGAAAAAACTGTCATTTAAGGTTGCTTATGCTGGGTGCTTTGTCACCCTATTTCATCTCGTTCCATCCTGTCCCATGGCCCTCTTCTCGCTGGCACAGCCCTGTGCTGACCAACAGTCCGGCTCCAGACGCTTTTTTTCACCCTAGCTAACTTTCACCTGCTAAATAACCTGATCTCCCTTAGCAACTTCTGCAAAATCGTACAGCCAAAACTCAATTTATGCCTAATTTGAATGTCAGAAATTAAGTTTACACATATATTTGAAATTAGGAGACATTTTAACAAGTTATACTAAGGTCTGTGTTTACTGAGATCTACATCAAATAGTTCTGCAAACAGACATAAGTAAAAATATATAAGTTAATGTTTTCCTTATATTCCCTAATACAGGATAACAAACATTTTTGAAACCATCTCTTCAAAAACTCAAGCAAGACCATAAAAACCTACACACTGTAACGAATCACACAAATTTTAATACCATACATCTTCATAAGCTGTTTTCTATTTTCAAGTCCAAAGTGCCAAATACCAACTTTCACAGCATGAAGCTCATCGTTTCCCATAAACTTTTATAAGCAGGTCCTACTTACCAGGAGAAAGAAAAAGATTCTGTGTTAGTTGGTTCTGGTATGTACTGTCCACAGTAAGGATTTCAAACAAATACAGTCCCTTTCTCAGCTTTCACCTCAAAGGCGAACAAGCATCACAGCATAAATACCCTTTTCAGAAAAAGGAAGAGAGGCACTGGACAGATGCTCGGACATTTTCCTTACATAAATACATAATGTTATCAATTATTAACATTTGTAAAACATCCTGGATATTTAATATCTTAGTATTTTTTACTCTTAAACCAGCAAATATTACTGAAATTCAAAGTCAGGTTGTGTTTCCTATAGGAAATCATGCAAGCTGTTCTGATTATACTTCTCATTCCCAGTACTGTTTTCATGCACTACCTTGGGCACTGAGAAACCAAAGCAATCTCTCTAGTGCAAAGTTCAGAGCAAAGAAAGGTGTGTTTAAACAAAGCACAGATCAGCAAGCTTTTAAGAGCTTATCAGTGGATGACCAACCATAATTTAGAAACTGCACTTTTATTTACCTCATTAAAGCCTGTGCGAATCCTAGCTGGGCTTTAGTTTCTTTTGGTGAGGCGGGGTGCACGGTGACACGTGCAGACAACGAGGGAAAGGCAGCTTATCAGCAGCTCTGCAGGAAGAGTGCAGCTGTTCCCTCCAGTGCAACGCACCTGGATTCCAAGGATCTGTTCTCACATCACAGCCTGCCTTTTGCAGGTAGAGGCTGTGCACATGACTGAACCACTGAACAGCATGAGTCAGGACTAAATGAGCTGGAGATGAAGCTTACACCAGCTTTAGTGGTTGTTAAAGGACAAGTTGTACCTGAACTGACTAAAAACCTGCCATCCAATATCTTTTCAACAGAACTGAACCAATGGAGCTAAATTATTTCAGATGAGCCTCTCACAGGATGTGGCCATAGGCACTACTAGGACTCACAAAAATGAGTTAACTTGTTTTCACAGCCCCACAGTGATCACATTAAGCTGGCACAGATGTAAGCTACTGCCAGAGGATTCTGTCAAACCCCCCCTTTCCTGGGAGTTTCCTTCACTCCCCTTGTGCCAGTACCATCACTGATGCTGAGGTAGATTAAGAAACTAACCTATCCAAAAACAACACTTGCAAAAAATATTGCTTTCAGTTGAATTTTTTGTTAATCCAGCTCAGCCTACTTCAGTCAACTCAGAAATGACAATGTCAGGGAAATCAAAGCATTAGTAAGGTGTAAGTGAGAGATGGAAAGAAACTCTACTTTCAGTGGTGCTCCCCACTCTTTTCAGCAGCCTACTATGACCATGACCTGCACCCACCATCACTGCACATCAAAACTTCCGCTGGTTCAGAACAAGCTTTAGGAAAGCCTCTGAGAAGAAAGAAAAAGTTTCATCAAATATTACATCTTTTGCAACAGAGCATGAAGACATTCCTCAAGTGTACTGGAAACACAGGCTTTTCAGGAGAGGATAACACAGGCAAGGCACCCCAATGAGTTTAGCAGGACATCAAAACCCACCCTCTGGATGGAGTTATAATGATGCTGGTGACCACTCCCACAATAACACCATTAACAGCATTCCCTTATCTAGCTGTGGCAAAGACAAGCAGACTGAGAGGCTTCAGAAGCTACACTAGGGATCTGTAGGACCTCTCATCCTCTTAGCAACTGCTGAGACAGAAAGCATCTTCCACTAGCCTGTGGAAACCTCTGGTGTCCTGCTGTGACTGCCCACACAGCCACAGCTGTGTGTGTGACAGCAGTGACAGAGCTTCCCCTCTGCTCAGTAGGCAAAGCTTCTTGTTCCAAGCCTCTTGCTTTCTATCTGGAATCACAGACTCTTAACTACAGCTATAACCATAATTATTACATGAATTCTTGGGCTACCTCAAGCCTACAAGAATGTTTTTCTTTATTTGTGCAGCTAAAATTTAACCTTGCACTTTCTTAATCTGGAGCAAAGCTCCCTGTTATCTCTGGATACAATATACTCCTGGACATTGCTGTTGTGTTATACTAAAGGCAAAGAATTTCTGAGAGAGATGATACTTCATCAGTGCCCTTGAGTCCCAACATTGTTCTAACAATTACACAAAAATCTGCTAAAAACCATCAACTGATTAAAAACACTAAAATTGAGCAATGTACCTTACTAAACACATATTGCTAAACATTGACTAAACAATTCTCACACTTCATCCTAATTATTTTCCTTTTTTCGATTAGGGATATGAATTCAAAATATCTGACTTCCGAAAGCCAGAGTAAAAGCTGTTGGGGTGATTTAGGGACTCCTGGACTGGAAGAAAAAGGAGCTGGAGGAGTGATAAACTGCAATTCATACTGATGCTAAATCAAGCAAAAGTGCTAACTGTTCTGCTGCAGTTGGGCAGTGAGTATGCATGAAAAGGTATTTATTTATTTGTTGAAGACAATGCTATTCTTACTTTGTTGCTTTCTCATGCGTGCTGTACCCTCAACCACTATTCTAAGTACACTAAAAACATTCAGACTTGCTCCTCCTCAAATACTTCACTGCAAATACTTCACCCCAAATGGTTTTAAGTTCCCCAAGCATACTGGGAGCCCCGTAGAGGAAACATTTTTAACTCATTTTTATTGTCATCTTTTGGCCTAAGAAGCCTCCCTGGGAAAGAAGGCTGTTGTAGAAAGATGACAGATAAAACATCTGAAATTATCAAGAAATCATTTCTAGTCTAACAGGATTGGGATGCTGTATCAGGGAGGGCAGAGAACAGTCACAGAACAAGAGAGAATATTGAGCAGCTTACCCTCACATGAAACCATGGCCAGGTAGATCACTATATCTGTGCATGCTTTTATTCTGCTGTAATACAAGAGAGCTAGCCCAAAACAATAACCAAAGAATAAGTTCATAGCTTCAGCTCTTTTGGGAGTGCAGAGGTGCTCATCCCATACACTGCTCACAATACCATCAGAAATATACCTCGGAAAATGATGGCTAAAATTGTACTTAAGGAATTAATCAATTCTGTCTATTTTTTACACAGCCAAATACTAAGAAACAATACAACCCCCCCTTTTTTTTTTTTTGCCTATTTATTTGGCTAGAAGTATTTAAATTCCCTGCCTGAACATCATTATTTTGAAACCATGACTCCAAGGCTGAGGCAGGTTCATTGCAAAACCAGCAGCCCTCACAAAATAGCCTGTTGGCACATTGCAAGTACTCAAAGCCTATGAGCAGGGTATTTTTCGTCCCCTGGCAAAGCAGATTTACTGAGGAGTCTGGAATGACAGTCAGTGAGTCATGCATAGCCAAATCTGCAACATCACTCACAGCGGGGACCTCGCTGTATCACTTACTGTAATTACAGCCTCCCTTCAGCTGTAGCGTTTCAGAAACAAAAGAAAAAATGAAGGTGCACTTTTAGTAACTCCAACGAAAAAAAGCACCAACAATGGAGGTGCTGGCACCGCAAATGTTACCCAAACATGTACAAGTAACCTTTTAAAGCCTTACAGCTTTCAGCTCCTGCTTCACTAGTAACAGTTACAAAACAAGAGTAAAATATTTGCAATAATAATAGTTTATAACATTTTTAATCTAGTGCCAATATCAGCAGACTCAAAATGCCATTACTCTTACTCAAAAACAAATTTAACAATTCTGCTCATCAAAGAGAAAGAACTTAGAGAAACAATTAACTATTCCACTATGCCACCCTTAGAATGCTGGAGTTTGGATTTACACAGCTCTTCTGGCATTTTGCTGACCAGTTCCATTCCAGTTTTGCATAAAGTCTACATGTTTATAACAGCACATCTAGTAATATATTGCATTATGCTCAGTATCATCCAGATTTGTACACACTCAAGCAAAGAAGAGAAAGCCCAAAATTAAAATATACAAAAGGCCTTTAAGTTTCCCATTCCTAACAGTTAGACAACCATGACATCTCACATTCTGTATGTTATTAAAACACAAAAGAAAGCCTATATACAGGACCTGATTTTCCTCTTTTATGATAGGTTGCTCCATTGATTGAGCAGAGTTACTCTTGTTTGCATCTATTTAAGGGTCTGTCTGACACAAAATAGAACTCAATAGATTGTTTTCCCTGATAGTGAAGGACATTAAATCAAACCTACACCCACAACATAAAGTAATCTAAGTCACCTACAGAACTGGGCTTGTTGAAATAACGTTGTTTTATCATTCTGACAGATGCTGAATGGATGTCTAAGTTCAAGAAACGGTGACCATGTCTGCACAATGAGGACTGCACTGAAAGAGCTTCAGCAGATCTAGGGCTCCAAAATGACATGCAAATTGAATAGAGTTCCACCAAGTTTCTTAGAAAAACAAGATGATATGACTGCAGTATACACAATTGGCTGAAGTGGTAATCAGCAGCAGGGAGTGATTTTATCTTTATTCGTGACACTCACGAGACTGACACTGAAGTACTGCATGTAATTCATGCTGGAGGGTGAAGGAGAAGCAAAGTAGGAGGGCAAATGTAAAGACAGATGCTAAAATACAGAAGAAAAGTGTCACAAAAAGGATTTTCAGACTGAAGAAGAAACAGAGGCTCAAAGAGAATCATTTGCTCCACCCACCAAGATAAAATTGAGTGGAAAGCTGACCATGGGTAACAGGCACTAGAAGGGCTTTTTAAACAGTTGGCAAGACATAGCAATAATCAAAGACAGAAGCAAGATAAATTTAAAGTAGAAAAAAGGTGCAAACTGGAAGATGGGGAACCCCATGAAGCAGGTATCCAAAATCAAGGAAGCAGGAAATGTTGGGATACCACATCCTGCTATCAGTAGATCAAGTTACTGGGATTAATACATCAGTAACCAAGCAACACATTAAGGGTCTGCCATGTAGTCCATACTTACACATGCATGAAGTACAAAAGACACAAAAGCAATTCTAAATAAAGCAACTTCATGCCTGGTTGCTTGTCAGCTCTACCTGAACATGTTGGTAAGCACTGGACAATGAACTTTGTTCAAATTAGCAGGAAAACCCAAGGCAGGAGAGATTTTTCTAATGCATTTAGATGAAGACTGTGCTCATGCAAAACCTCTAACAGATAAAAAGCCTGCAATGGTTTTGTAAAGTCAGCTGTAGTAGGATAGATCTTTGCTCAGCAGATAGCTCTTTCTCCCTTTATAGAAGCAAAGCAACACATGGAAGGTACTGTGCTGAGCCATCCATATACTAGTGTCATGAAAGGTTACAGGGGTTAGGAACAACAATTGCTGTGATGACATGGGCAGAGACCTGGAATCCCTTCTGTACAAGCAGATTGCAAATGAAATTGCAAAATGCTCCGCCAACTTAAGGCGGTTGTGAGTAATCAGCTTGTGAGCTTGCTGCTTGTATGTATCCCTCACAGTACTTTATTCCTTTATACTGGAATTCACTGGTTTTCAATTCTAAGAGTGAGTCACTGGTAGGAAAAGAAGGGAAAAGGAAAGAAAATTTTTCTCTCTGAAGTAAAGGAGATGGAAAATGACCTTGAAAAAAGGCATGATTTCACACTCACAATTAGATTTCTTCTTGGCTTAAGATACAAACTGTTAAGACTTCAGATTAAACTGAGCAAACATTTGAACAAAGAATCAGGCAGATTATTCCTGTAAGGAAAGAATAAACTCCACTTGCATATGTGATCTGTAATGTCTATTATGGTCAATGTTTGAAAAAATCCTATCTCGTGGGCAATTCACAGCAGAAGTCTTTGTTATTTCTCCATGCTCAAAGGACATCCGTAATTCAGGTTTCTTACTTAGAGATCAAACAGCAAGTGAGCAATTTAGACCACAGCTGTCTACATAAAACACCAAATATTTTATGTCCTTTGCTTGTCCCCAAAGTTGAATGCATGCTACCACTACTAAGTCTATAAAGCCCATATTTACAAAGATACATAAAATTAAATACTTTTGTTTATGCAGACTTATACAGTAACCCACAAAAAGGGGCACTTATCTACAACAAAACTCAACTGAGACTGCCTGGTTTCACTGCCACACAGACCCAAGCTTCAGCTGGTACCTCCAAGAGTCAGGTGGATTCAGTAACAAAGCAGGATAGCGAAGCTCAAG
Organism: Irena cyanogastra; assembly: GCA_013397155.1. NCBI lineage: Eukaryota > Metazoa > Chordata > Aves > Passeriformes > Irenidae > Irena > Irena cyanogastra. Next base: position 76,296 of record VWZV01008056.1, on the reverse strand, counting down.
GGCTGCAAGCCTGAATAGCAGCTGCCACTCAAAAGAGGAGACCTGAGGTGGCAGCAATCCCTTCTCGTACAACATTCTTTTCCAGAACTGGCCCAGGGTTTAGTTCCATCTCAGGGAAACTCAACTCATTGTTTTTATTTTGCAAGTAAGTATCAGCAAACCAAATGCAACATTCAAAAAAGGCAAAGAAGGGAGCGTGCATAGAACTGCAGAGCCTCTGAGGGGGAGCAGCCATGTCCTAGGCTCTGTGAAACACTGGAGTCTTTCTTAAATTATCAGCAACAGGAAGATTTACAAGCTTCTTGGAAATAGACGAAGTTAAACAGGCACTGGCTTGCAAAGTTTCAGAACTGAAACTGGTCTTCCAATGCACGTGAATGCAGTGCACTGAAGTGGCAGCAGAAGTGCACATGCTGGTGAGCAAGCACAGTGACTCACTGGAAACAGATACAGGGAGGCTGTCACATGACAAGCTGGTGCAGCACAGGAGACAACACAGAACAGCAGCATCCCAAATAGGAGAGAGGTATGGAGAGGAACACGACTCTACCACCAGTGGCCAACACATTCAGAATCATTTATCTATTACTCAGTTTGCAATTTAGGCTCGGCTCTTGAAAATGCCATGCAGCAGAAGTTTATTTGTTCATGCACTGGCGTGTTGGTGCAGTCCACTTACTTCTGCATGCATCCATTTCTATAAATCTATTCCTCATGCACTGAATACTCCAGGCTTGGTCTCAGCCTTATGATCACATTCAAAAAACATTTTTATATACATATGTTTGCATACACATACACATTCACTCACTCTTCAGGACAGAAACAGTCCTGTAGAAGACTCTGGATGGCATTTCATTGCCTGAGGGTAAGCCCACGCAGCCATATGAGAAGAATGTTATCTAAAACACCTACATGTGGCTGGCAAATTCAGCACAGGACCTGTGGTGCTTTCTGCCAAAGTAGATGGGATAAAACTCCTGAGGAATCTAAATGGCACTGGAAACCTACACTTACAGGTTTGCATTTTTCATATATGAGGGTGACATACCTACGGTCAGTCACTGAAACAATTCTGGACTGAAACCTATCTGATTCACTCTTGGTTTCCCCAGCTCATATAATAACAAATGGTTCCACAGAAAGACAGAAATTATCTAAGACTTTGTGCATGGATATCATGAAGAAAAGGAGATGACACCAAAATGCAAGTAGCATGACAGCCAATAGGGCATTACTGAATCTAACAGATTAAAACTTCAAAGTAAGTGAATATGGAAAAGAGAGCTGCTATTAAAATTGAATTTGATACTGTGTATCCTGCCTTTTTGATTTCTCCAAGAAAGTTTTTAAACTTAATAAATATTAATAAATATTTAGGTAGACCACAGAAATCACCCACAAACAATATCTACACCATACAGAGAAAATCCTTTAACTGCTACGTTACAGCAAAATAAACTTCTCCATGGCAAAGACAGCAGCTCTGGTGTTTTATGCATCATTACTGTTAAGGCAATATTCCTAAATTGACAAACTTGGAAGTAATCACACTGTGGCTGTTCTAGATTTTAGCCTACTGAATCAATGGTAAGGTAAGCCTTTCCAAAAAAGTATTTCACAGACTCATTGTGCCTTTAAAGGGCCAAAAATCCCCCAGAATAGACAAGCAGCTCAACAGTCTATTAGATCGGTAAAATCTTAAGTCTTATGAAGCAAGAGTTCTCATATGCCTGAAGGAAAAAAAATGGGTAGGAAGTATAGCTCTTTCTTTCCTACAATGTCACTTTGTTTGGAGCACAGCCAACATATTACTTTTTCCAGGAGGTACCAGTGTCACACTTCCCTCCAAAGATAAAGCAATTTCTAACACACACTGCTTTGAATGCCTATGAAAAAAAAATAATTCAACATAGTTTCTCTATTAATCTTTCCAAAAGGGCTGCTTCATTACAGCTGGTACCATATTACATTGGTTTCCTTATATTCTGATCCCTGTTAAAATTTACAGTTTTCAAATTAGTAGTGAGATGCTAACCCAGACATTGAAAGTTGTTTTAATTTTGTTATTTTTTTAAAAGGCAAAATAAGCTCAATTTCACATCAGCAGCAAAATACAAAATCTGGACTGCAGAACTGGTCCACTTGCAGACTGTGAAAAGCCTAATGGAAGAACTTATTTCCATAAAATATTTCAGAATTATATGGGTTTGGGCATTATTACTATCATGTAGCTCTGCACATCTTGGGAATGTTGACAAAGAAGGAACGTAGTTAGAATAATGGGGGAGAGCAGATGGGAGAGAAATCCCATAGAAATGTTACAGCATTTCAAGAAAGTTTTGTTTGTTTCTAAAAAGACCAAAAGAGAACCAAAAGTGGCCACTCCTCTCCCTCTCTGTTCCCATGAAAATACTCCCAATCACCCTCATTCAGGAGTGGGAAGACACTGGGGATGCACAGCAGGAGGGAGTGGGTCAATCAGGACCATGGAGTTGAGCTCCTGGTTAATAAAAACAGGAGAAACAGACCTAAGGTTCAAATTTAGAACAGCACAGCAGAAAGGCAGAGAGGTATTCAGTTTAATGAGCTAAGTGGCAAATGTGCATGGCCTGGAAAGCTGTACTACTGCTGTGGTGGAACTCAGGCAAACTAACTGTGGGAATCCTCTGTTCTGTACAGCTGAAACATGCACATTTGTTTGCTATAATTACGGAAATGACACCACTTTTCCCATTTATTTCCCCTGCTCTTAATCCCAAACCAGAAGAACTTGTGAAGGATTGCTATTACTTGCTTGGCAATGTCCCAGCTTACCCAGGAGGCTGTCCACAAAAGCAGCTGCAGAGGAGCTGGAATCTCATGAGATTGCTGCTCCTAATGGTGTGGCATTAGCACAGGAGACAAGATTCTTAATACACAGAGAGGGACTGTGCTCATATGTCTCAGGCCTCTAGGGGCTAAGAGTCTGCTGCTTAGAGCCATGTGTCCAGACAGCTACACGTAAAAAAAGGGGAACCAATCATAACAGTCTACAGATACACAGATCTTTACTCAGAAGTTATCCCATGGAACAGGGAAAGCATTTTTTAACTCATCTCTCCACATCCATGGGGAGTTTGGTGGGAGTTATGAGAGGCAAAGAAACACCACAAACAATAACAGACAAGTTTTTGGATTCTGTGACTTCTTGAAAAAATACACATATTTTGTATTCCTTTTGAAATTACCAAGACTGCAGGGCCCTTATAGATGTAGCTAAACTGACATCAGGACTTCAAGTCAGGCTGATAAATAACATTAGTCATGGAGAAGGAAGTATTTCAATCAAAAGAGAACTCTGTGGTTCTAACATGGGGTAGGAGATATTTCTCAGTTCAGTCCTTGCTGTTGTTGTGGACTCTTGGTGTGATAGATCACCGTGCATGTTATCTTTCCTCCAGGGTGACCCACTGTACTGCCTTCTATCTTCTTTTAATCAGACTATAATCTCTTTGATCACACACGCTCTTCCTATGTACACATGGAAACAGTGTGTCAGTTTCAATACCTTCCCAGTTTCAGCTGGCTTCTCAGTTCCATCTTTATCAATGGGACCTTTGTTGACAATTTCAGAAAGGAAGAGGCAAGACTGAATGGGCCATAAAGAGAAAAGTCAGTCCTTTACACAGCAGTCCCTCTGGTCATTGCTATGGAAAAGCCAGCAGTGACTTCTGCCTATGTCAAACGTGCTGCGAGGCACTAGGAGGTCTTCAGCCCTCCCGTATGTGAAACTGGCTTCTTGCCCGATATCAGTTTCAATGACAAACGCTTTGAAAAGTTTGTCTCATTATTACCTACACCTTCGTCCCTTCGCCACATTAAAAAAAAGAAAAAAGAAAAAAAAAAAAAGAAAAAAAAAAAGCAAGTTGCAAAGATACAAAGTAGTAAAGCACAAGGAGATTATTGGAAAATCTAAGCACAGCATCCCACCAACAGCCTGATACCAAAAACACTGACGTCCAGTGCCCCCCAAGGCCACGGGACAGCACTCCCCGCGGCGACCCACAAACCCTCCCCGCTCAGAGCCTAAAACCACACCGGCCAGAACAGCCCGGGTTTAACACCGACAACGCACCCGGGCGGCCACGGGACTGTTCTTGGATACAAACGCCTTAACAACAGCCGGCAGCTGCTGTTTGCGCTCGGCTCTCGACAGACCAGCAAAACTCCTGGGGTTTCCTCGACTCGCGGAGCGTATTGCAGAAAGGAGTGGGAAAAAACCCAAACCAACTAACCGACAAAGGAAAAACCGTTTGGGAGTTGCGGGACACAGCGCAAAAATAGGCAAACCTTTTAGTCCCAGGGCCGGAGAAAACACCTTCTCCCGCGCAACAGGTTGCCGCTGAGCCGGCTGCGCTCCTCCTCCGCGGCACGGCAGCCGGAGCCGCCCCCGCCGAGCGCACCTGCCGCGGGCAGCGCCCTCCTTCCCTCCCTGCTGCCCGCCCGCACCTCCACTCA
>VWZV01008056.1:44399-71782 GCA_013397155.1 Irena cyanogastra | reverse complement strand
CCCCCCCGGCGGGGGGCGCCGCCGGCCCCGCCGCTGGGGTGGTAGGCGGTGAGGACCACGCCGCGGGAGCCGGACCGCCAGCTCATGGCGCTCGCCGCCGCATCCCTTCTGGAGACACCGAGGCGGAGCGGGGCGGCCCGGCCACGGCCCGGCGCGGCCCAGCCTCCTGCCGGCAGCGCGGCGGGGCAGGGCCGGGTGACGGCAGCGCTTCCTGCGGCCCGGCGGGGCCGTGCCCCTCCTCCCGGCTCCGGAGCCCCGCGGGCGAGGGCGGCGGGAGCGAGCGGCCGCCGGGAGCCGTGCCCGCGTCGTGCCGCGCCCGCTTTACAGCTCTGTGCGCTTCCTCATGCCGCGGGGAGTGGGAAACCAGCGTCCTCCGGGCACGCTGGAGTTTGTGTGAAGGTGTCGCCGAGGAATTCGTCAATTAAAGAAAAGTCTCTGCCCTTTCGGCCCCGAGTCAGCTGCCATGGGCGAACTGCTGCGCCCCGAGGCTGCCGCGTGGCAAGTGCAGTACGGCAATAAAAAAAATAAAGCTCTCGCAAAATAATCACAAGAAGAGATAATGTCAAGCAAGGACACTGCTGACTGAGTTGCCACAGAGGTGCTGGGCCTTAAAGAAGACGCCATCAGCTCCAAGGTCACGCTCTAGCCACCAGTGACAGCCAGAGGAGCGCAGCCTTTTTGGTGGGCAAAGCCTCCCTTGTGCCTCGGCACGGGCTCTGATGAGATGGGACTCACTGCCTTGGTATTAGTTTTGAATTGGTAGGCAAGACCTGTAAGGCAACACCCAAACCTGTTTGGTTTTTTCCATGGCAACATGTAAATGCCCATACACTATATATGTTTGTAATTTGTGCCCTCGTTCACATATGCATATGATTTGTGTGAATAATTACCAGTTTGTTCTATAAGTGAATGGATCAACTTCAGTTGAGATGAGTGTAACTTGCATTGTGTTTACTTTTTTTCCTTTTAGAAAAAACAAATCATGCAACTGCTTTGCTTGCAGTTAAAATCTGCAAAGTTCAGTGCTGGTCTCTGTGAGTTATTGTGAAGCATGTGGATATTGAGTTCTGAATTTTCACTCTTTTAACCTTGTACCTAAACTAGAACACTGCCTGCAAGGCTGTGGATGTACCATGCAGTTTTCTGTGCAGCTGTTCTGCAGTGCAGAGCTGCCATGCAGGAGCACCACAGAAACCCTGTCCTATGGCCACTATGAAGTCGGTCCCATCAGAGAAGCAAACAGGCAGAACTTCTGGTCATGTTTGAGCAAGATCAGTTTGTCCTCTAGAGTCCTTGATACTTACAGATGATAACTTTAGAGGAATCATGTTCAGAAAAACAGAATTTTGCTATTGATGATGGACTTCTACAGAGTGCCAAACAGGAAGTCCCAATTTCTTTAAAAAGGGTAAAATCACCATAAAATTTTGAGAAGAGTCCCAACATTACAAGCACAGGAAAATTTGGATGATGTTAAATAGGCCAACAATTACAGAGTTGCCTTTTCATTTCCTACACACCTGAGGGTCATCTGCTGCCTTAGTTTTAAATTCATATAAACTATTGAAGGGGAGATGGGTTTTATTAAAGCCTACCTCTTCCATGTTTTCTTGGATGTTTTATCTGTAGGCAGCTAGCCAAGATGTTTTGGTTAAAATATTTTTTTGTATCGTTATTTTTTAATCAAAATTTTCACATGAAATTAAAAAAAGCCAATTTATTAAAAAGACATTAGTACCAACAAATACACTATGCATATAAATTAGAAAAAGGAAAAGGTCAGTTTTTAACTATGTGATTGTTTAATTTATTAAGACTTACAATGCATAGGAAAGAGGCTGCCTCACCTCCACTGATGTTCTCCTTCTGCAAAGGGAATGGGTAAAAGAGAAGGCACAGCTTCAGTGCAGCTTCAGCACTAGCTTAGTACTGTGATTACAACAGTTTAACTAGCAGTATGCACCAAAAGCACTGAGACAAATTGTCTGCATGTACCTACACACTCAGACAAACAAGGACATGAAACCACTGCAAAACTTAGGACTGTGAAAAGATTTCCCTGTACTCCCCAGGTACTACTTTGTACTACTGCAAAGGTATTGCACACTCTTTACATCTCACTGGGTCCCAAAGGCAAAAATTAGCCTAACTTCTCACACAAGTATGCAAACAAGACTTGTTTTCACAGCTCACATGTGAAATACATCAGCATAAGGTGAGAAAACATCCTATTAACGTACGTTAACACTCCTATCTGCTGGTGAATTTGGCTCTTTCTTTAAATGCACATGTGGTTAATTGTTAAACAGCATATGCAGAATGCAAAATTATTTTCTGAAGGACCCATGTTTTTTCTTTTAAACTAAACCAGAAAAACTAAACGTAAATACCAGGGTCTTTAGGACCTGGCTTGTCTACAGCTTCGGCTAACTGGCTGCATGCCAAATACCCCACTTAGTTATAAAACTTCCTTTAAAAAAATAACTAAAAAAAAACCAGAAATAAAAGTAAAACATTTAGAGAATTCCATGTCTAATGAGTGCTTTCTAAAGCTCTTTGCCCAAACTAAATATATATTAGGTGCTATAAGAGCAAAAATGTAAACTGCTTTTTCTTTGATAAGCATCTTAAAACTCATCATAATTAAGGCACACCACAACATGCTGCAGCGAGGCTGCAGCATGTAAAAAAGAAGAGTGCAGAAACAAGATGTAGTCAATGTGGTGTCACTAGGGGCTGCTCAAAAGACAATTTTGCTGCAAATAGGGAAGGGGAACAACCCGCCTTGTTGGGGGGGGGGGGGGCAGGGGGAGATTAAGAAAGGCAAAACCCAAAATGAGTTTCTACCAGTTAACTGGAGAGTAAGAAGTAAGAAAGCTTAAGAAAGCTTTTATAAGCATGTAACAAGGAAAGTGAGAAAAGGAGTTAGAAAGAAAAAAAATCCTATTAAAAATGAGACTAGGGATTAAATTAGTGATAAAACCACAAGAGATATTGATTCCCTTCTTACATCTGTCTTTATTATGATGCACTTCAAACACAGAAGTGAATTTAGGAGCTAACTCTACACACACTTTTTCCTCTACTTGATAAAATCAAACCTAGTCCTGTTATGACAGCTTAACACCAGCAAGGTTCTCTTTGATTAAATTATTCCCAGTTTACACTAGGCACAGATAGATAATTTTGACCTACAGATGTATTATTGCTGTAAATTGACAGAAATACCACTAGTCTCTCTCACTGGTATATCTTTTGCCTAACTCTGACTAAACAGTCATTAATTCCTGAATTTGCAGTTAATATTTTTGTTCTTAATATGGTTCAGGCATACTTATTTGGAAATTAAGATTGTTCATAGAGAAGAGAAAGCTTTGGGGAGACCTCAATGAGGCCTTCCAGTACCTTAAAGAGGCTTTCAAAAATAGAGAGAGGGACTTTTCATATAGGTAGATAGAGACAGGACAAGGGACAATCATTTTAAAGAGAAAGCAGGCAGGTTTAGATTAGATGTTAAGAAGAAAATCATTGCTCAGAGGGTGGTGAACAGGTTGTCCAGAGAGCTTGTAGATGCCCCATCTCTGGAAGTGTTCAAGGCCAGGTTGGATGGGGCCCTGACGGACTTGATCTAGTGAGTGGCATCCCTGTTGATGGCAGGAAGTTTGGAATTACATAATCTTTAAGGTCACTTCCAACTTAAACTGTTCTGTAACTCTATAATCAACTAGGTAAGAATGCACCATTTGAGGCTTAAAGGTTTTGTGCTAAAAGGAGGATATCATTGAGAAAAGAGATTATAAATTAGTCTATCTTCCTACACAATCCAAGACTCTTTGAAGGACTTTAAATATTTAAATTAAGATTCCTTTACACTCAATATAGTCAGTCACCCCAGCCAAGAAGACCATGCAGGGTTCTCATGCTTAGTGCTCTCTTTTCAAAACAACTGCTAAAAAAGAGAACTGCCTAGCAGTGCCATCCTTCATCACTGCTTTACAGGGTTTGAATAGGCATGTGTTCAACTTGTGCTTTTGACTTTTCACTGCAGAGCGATTTATTTTCATTTTTAAAATTTTCCCAAACAAAAAATCACACTGTTTTTTTGTATTTTGTATAAATATATGATTATTCTTTTTAAATATGTGTTAGGTGATTTTTCACATTCCAGTTCCTAATGATATGTTAATTATCAGCAGATTTAATGCAACCCACGGAGAAGAATTGGCTAGAGGAAATAGTAACAGGTCAGCTGACAAATATAAATTCACAGGCTGACTTCAATGGCAGTAGATGGATTTGTTCCTGCTGAGGTCTAGAAATCCCTCTGTCCAAGAGCATTTTGACAACCACTGCAGTGCTGAAGTAAAAGTACAACTGGATTTTAAAGCATATTTTTAATGCAGGGGAGTTTCAACCTTTCCCTTCTATTGTCTATTCCAGCATTTTTTCAGATGGGTTTTAAACTGAGCAGAAAATGTCTGACCAGCTCACTCCCTAATTCACATTGAAATAAAATGGCAGTGCTTCCATTGTCCAAATTATATCTCCAGGGTTCCAGCCAGCAGCCAGAAAATACATTAAATGGAACATTGTTTGTGTACTGTAAGATGAAATCTAACCCTTATTAAGCTTTGCATTTCATGTATTGCTGCACTCCACTACCTAAAGAACAACATAAGTGAAAAGTGTTCTGCAGCTGTTAATAATCAATGCTAGGAATAATACAAAAATGTAGATTACAAGTGCTTAACTCTTGATGTCTAGAGCTATGCAACTGATTTTACATTCCATTGGAAGTCCATGAAAGAAATTATCTTTTAGAGGGTAAAATCCTTCGTCCTATGTTAGACCTCCACTTTAGCACATAGAGACAAATCCTGTGCAAGAAGTGCCCATTTATTTCCACTGACTAGAAAGGCTAACTACATGAGTAGGTCACATTCAGATGTGCACACCTGTCTGGTAAACGTCACCTTTAATGCTTTTATGTTGCCCTTCAAAATATGGGAGATGCAGTGTTCAGTTACAATGTGCACCATATGGCACACACACTGTGGAGTAGTCAGTCTTTCAAAAATGTACAGTACTGATATGTAGGAGGTGTTTCAGATCATCTTACACATCCCCAAATGGCAAAGGTGGGGATGAACTCACACGTGTACACAGAAAGTGGTGATGCCTTCCTAGCTTTCTGAGTCTTCACCTTCCTCTGCCCTCTGCACACATATTTAAAGAGCTGATTCGTCTCCCATAACAAAAACAAAAGACTGCAAGAAAAGGGAGTAACAGTTCATAGGTTGTTCACTTTTCTTACGAGATGCTCTAAAATGTATCTGGTGCACTCTGGTGGCTGCCTCGGTAATTTTTAATTCCATGGCTTCACAAAAGGTGAAACAGTAACTACCAGTGCTGCTTTTGAGATTATCCATATGAAGACTAATGAGCACGTGAATTTATTCTATTTTATCTTGTTTGGTTTTTCTTGGATGCTTTCTCTGGAGAAAGTCAGATCTTGCCCATTGCTGCCCATCTGCTTACCTTATGTAAATCACAGCACAGGGATTGAGTGGCTGAGGTTCTCATCTGCCTTATGTTTTTGCTCATGGTCAGACAGCTGCTGAATTTTATCCAGAGAGGTATATCTGTTTCTGTAGAAGTAATTTATCCACATCTATTTGTAGTGTGACCTTGCACAAGCCCTTACATCAATTCTTACTTCCCTTTCCCTGTAACAGGGAATCCATATAAGAGGGCTAATAATATCTAGCTATTTATGAGGAGTATTGACCATATGTTCAATTACATTGAAAGGTACCAAAAAATGCAGAAAATTATTTTCCATTACATCACCAGATTTACTTTCATTTGGTGCATGATTTAATAGGGATAAAATGGCATGGATCTCTGCATCCACAGGCACAGAGAACAGATGATAAATCTAGTGCACTTTATAGCATCTCCACATGAGGTATAGGACTTTTGGGGAAAACTGAACACCACAACTGATGTTTCATGTCACTTTGGGAAAGAGGAAGTCAGCATGAGTGTTGGAGACTAAGGGATTTTCATTGGTAACTCTGAATGACCCTTTTTTCTTGAACTACTTCTGATACAACTTGCATTTTCTAAGCTATGACTTCGCATATGCCATTAATTATGAAAAGGTAGTTGTATTTTCAGAATATAATCACCTTGCCCCTTCTTAATTCTCTCAAAGTATTACCTAAATGTGGTGCACACTGAATGGATTCACTGGAGAGGTAGATACACTCTACTAGCATATGAAAATGAAATAAAGATAGATAAAATAAAAAGTTTGGAGAATGGCATCTCATTTTTCTGTTCAATCATGTTTTACATTTATAAAAGGCAGCTGTATAACCCTTAAAAAAGATTTTTTTTGCTGGGTTAAACACAGTTTTGGTTTTCTTTCAGAGAGAGATCTTCCATCTTCCTGACTCCTTGTTGACTCTTTCTGCGTCTGTTTCAATTTGAACTGATCTTTCTTGAGCATGAGGACCCTGAACTCCGAAGAGCAACTGGAACCTTGTACATCACAGATATTTTCTTGACTGTACCACAGGCACAATATTGTAGAAAACATCAGCTTTTCACATGGCTGCTTCTCACATTGGTGAGGCTGATCTGAACATCATGCATTGTCTGATACATCTGGAGCAGACCTGCTGACTGGCTTGCACATCAAAGCACACAGAGGAAGCTCCTTCTGAAATGTCTTCTCAGGGATATGTACTATGCTTCTGAATGGAAGGGGGCCTTTACTCTGTTGTTGAGAGGCTGCTGTCATGAAGGGCAGAAATCCTGGGTTTGTCTCTTCTCTTGGACATTGCAACCAACACCATACCCACTGAAGAGGCAGCAGTGAAGACAACTCTGGTAGCTAACAATCTCCATCCCTCCTTCTTCTTTAGGTCAGGAAATAGACCCCTCTATCCAGTATTTGGGATGTAACAATTGATGAACTCATCAGCTACAGTTTCATCAAAAAGATGGGGGTGGGGGGGTGCTGCTAGCAAGTGCAGAGAACGTACTTGGAAATAAATATGTGATTTGTCACTTTACAGACGGGCTGTATCCATCGCTCGGGTTCAGGGGCTGTGCCAGTTGCCACCATCCCCACCCCCATCTTAGATCAGGCTTCAGCAGGGTCTGGGATAGTTTTTTTAGTTTGAATCTGGCTAGGAAGTTGAAACCATGCTCTCTCCCACACGTGTTAACTAAGTCAGTCAGCACATTGACTGGGAGCTCTTCTCTTCCTTGCCCTTCTAATTTTGCTGTTGCCTGCAGATTTGATCACAGCTGAAGTTGTAGCACAAAAACATCTGGCGAAATAAAACAGAGCAGCCACAAAGGAGGAGAGTTTAGTCAGTCAGAAAAGCTCATGAAAATTGTGACACAATCCTAAGCTGAGCAAACCAGAGCTATCCAGAAATGTCATTATGTGCCGAATAGAAATGCTTCAGAAAAAAGAAAGGAACAATTGCATGAGTCACGGGCTGTGAGAAAGAAAACCACTTGTCTTTAAGGGTTGAAGAATACCCAGTAAAACTTCAAGTTAACACAATGCAAAATATTCTTAGTTCTTTCTTACTGACAAAAATATTCATTTTGCATCATCTTCTTTCATCCCAAACAAATATTAGAAAAGTGTTTCTTTCTCTCACATTTTACACTGCAATCAAATTCAGCCACTCTTAATACAGAATATTTCAAGATGTCAGTCTTCTTATTGCTATTTTGAATGGAAACAATCTTCTGAATTCAATATGGATTTTAAAAATGGTTCATATTAACTCAGAAGAGCATTTTCGAGAAATCTTAAATCCAAAAGAAGGCCACCATACTTTAACCATGTGAGGTCCCAACTACAGTTTAAGATATACCATCTTAATGAGACAAGATCTTTTAAAACCATGTCTGCAAGTATCATAGATAAATCAGAAAGAAGGAATAGAAGTTCCCACATTGTTGCTTGTCTTGCTTATTTCATGAGCTTACCAGGCTCATTTCATAAAATCTTTTGGTTTTTTTGACATCTTTTGTGTAAAATAGCTCTGACAATTACATTTAGCACTTGCAATCTTTTTTTAAAAATGAATGTAAGTATATGATATTTGGGATTGGAAACATTATTGTAACAGGGATTGGACAAATTTTGAACCAAACAATTTACAAATATAAGCTGCAAGAAAAAACAGATTATTTTTGATACTACTTCTGATGCTTTTTATTTACTCTTTATAGGTGTTCAAAAGTAACTCTCATGAATAACAACTATAAGGAAAATTAGCATGAATACTTGTGCAAAAATCTGTACAAGAAATAAACATTTGAGGTTTTGTTTCTTTTTGGCTGAAAGCCAGTTAGAAAGCTGAAAAAATACCAGTCATACACCAATAAAAGTTCATGTCACTATTACAGCTATTCTGTACTACCGTGTACCAAGCAATAACTATAGAGTTCATGAGTATCTCTAGACTTGATGCATGGCCACACATGCAAGTCACAAATAACTTTAAACAAAGTCTAAAATATGTAGCCTTCAGGGCTTCAGTCCTCTAAGGATACATTTGTGACAGTAACAAGTGACTGGATTTAATAAATTTGCACTAATTTGACATCTTTGATTGCAAAGAAATTGTGACAGGTTTGTAGAGCAAGCTTCAGACAGAGCTGCAGAATTACAAGGCAAGAATATACTACCACTGCTGTGTATTTTGGAAGCAATTGCTGGAATTACAGAAGGCTAAACTTGAACATTTGCCTACATCAAGATATTATAGTGTAGTTTCTGCAGGAAAAACATAACATTTGCAGTTCAGTTGGAAGATATTCACCCCCAAAAAACTGTATTTATGTTATAGAGGTTAGATGTACTTTGATTTACTGTAGTATCTTACTATTTAATAACTCATGCTATGTACAATACTGTTCACCATATGCCCAGAAAGGAAGAAAAAAGAGGGAAGCTGAAGTAACTTTTAAATGAGGATGCATATGTGGAAAGCAATGCAAATTTACATATATGTAAACATAAAAATTATGGGGACATCTATGACCAACTCTCCTGAAATTTTAATCTATCAAAGATAATTATAGGTGCACTGGGAGAAATTAATAGTCACAAGCAAAATCAGAACAGTAGTGAATGACACAAAACCGTCCGGGGAAGTGGGGCTGGTTTGCGGGTTGCACACATGTATCCTGCACGAGGGGAGAGCACCCAGGGAATGGTTCCAAGCCATATGGCTGCCATAGGGAAGTGGGGTCAGAGTGAGCAGAAACAACGTACAGCTGCATTGGTGTTTGGTCTTTGATGAGAAAGACCGTCTGCAGCTCTTGGCTGCCCTTGATTTCATCTTGGCACTTGAAAATCAATGGGAGCAGCTAACTTGCACCAGTGGAAGAATGCATTTCTCTCTGGGACAGAAAGGAGTTCCCAGAATCAGGGAATACTAGCCCTTACACAATATCTCCTCCTTTCCCTGGGCAGCCTGTTTAATGCTCAACCACCCTCTGGGTGAAAAACTTTTCCTAATACCTAACCTAAATCTCTCGTGATTCAGCTTCAGGCCATTCCCTCAGGTCCTGTCACTGATCACCACAGTGAAGAGATCAGTGCCTGCCCTCATGAAGGTGTTGCAGACCACAATGAGGTCTTCCCTCAGTTTCCTCTTCTCCAGGCTGAACAGACCAAGTGACCTCAGCCCTTCTCACACAGCTTCCCCCCAGGGCCCTTCACCATCCTCATGGCCCTCCTCTGGATGCTCTCTAATAGCTTAATATCTTCTTTTATATTGTGGTGCCCAAAACTGCACACAGTGTTCAAGGTGAGGCCTCACCAGTGCAGAGCAGAATGGGACAATCACCACCTTTGAGCAGAGTATTTTTTATGACATATAAAAACAAATTGGCAGAAGGCACTATAATCTGGTCAGAAATATTTCCATCTCAGAATTTAGATGACTCCATCTATCCCTTATCGTGGTACAAATTATTTAAAATATCAAAGATTCATCAGCATCTCTTTTCTATTCTTTCTTGACCATTAAAGACAGTGCTTTACTACTTTATATACTGTGAATGAGAGACAGGCAGAAGCAAAGAGATGAGCATTGCATTTTGTCTTAATGAAAAGTAACATTTTTGAAGGAGCACATAATTTCCAGCCAGACTAACATCTCTTTATCAGTAATTATGCATTTTAACAATCCTAGTATAGTAAATCAGCCGCATAAACTTCTGGTTTCACTGCTTTTTCCAAGCACATCTTTAAAACTGAAATACAAGAAGTGAGCATCTTCAGTAATTTCACTATTTCACAAATTCTCATTGGGAAGGGGACTCACCCTGTATGTAAGTGGGAATGACAATGAAATTTGGTAGAATGTATTACAAAGAAGATACCTCTAATACCATGAGTTCTTCTGTTCTTGAGGGGATTTAGAACCTAATTATTTTACCTGTGTTTTGGAACATCTTACAGAAGTACAAGGGGATAATCATCTGTAGGATTTTTCATCACCTGCTGGCTGATGTACAAAAGCTTCAGCTACACACAAGTACCTCCACTCCAGAAGTCTTTACAATTTTCTCAGAATTATAAGTGTTATTGATAAATATCCTAAAATCACATTTCTGATAGCTTAGCCAGTTAGGAACAATCAAGTAGTACTCATATGAAAATCTTATTGTTTGTGTATTGCTTTTCTCAAGCTGCAAGGTGAAGGACAAACCACAAGCATGGCAAAATCAGCACACAGGCCACAAACAAGAAAACTTCAACTATTATACAAATGGTTTTTTCTCCCTCATTGCCCGTATATGCAGATATATAATGATAAGCACTCCAAATTTTCTAATTGCCTAATAGGTATTACCACAGATTGTTTGAGGTTCTCTTCTTAAGGCAACGGATGATAAGGATTGATGAACAGATAAAAGGCAAATTGATAGATTATAAAGTAAATGTCTACATTGTAGAACAGTAAGTTATGATTCCATATCTGACATCATCAGTGTTTGTGAAGAAGGTGGCCTTACTTCATCAAAGGCTGAAAAAGACTTGGGAAATGGGGTTATAAATGACAGGGCAGTAGAGTATTTCAGGTTTTCTGCTGCCAGAGCATGTGAGGCAAAATTATGACCCCACCAAAGTCAGAGACTAAGCCTTTTCTGATTTTCCTAGACTAATATTTCAGCCCCTAGTTCCTGTCCTGCAAGCTCAGCATCTGCTGCAACACTTGGGCTCCTTTACACTCATCTCTGAGGTGATGCAGGAGAGATGGGCATCAGGGTAGCTCCTACCAAGACTTCAGTCCCCTGGCTCGGTGCTGCTGGAGCTAGATGGTCCATCAGCCCAGCTTTGGGCTTGTAAATTCTCTTCTGAGGAACAAACAAATAGATCCATGAGTGAATTGTTTGCTGTTTGGGTTTTGCATTCATAAGTGATTCTCAATTTAAAATATTTAAATTGCTTTTTCCTTGTGGTTTGTTTGTTTGTTGGGGTTTTTTTTTCATTGATTGGAGGATAATTATAGGACAACCAATATTTCCTCATTCTGCTTTTTTTTTGCATCTTTTGCTTAGATCACTTTCTGATTTATTTCAACATCATTCTTAGTACCAGAGAGGTCTTTTAAGAAATAGCATTATGGTAAAAAATTAGAGTACTCCATCTTTTGGGTAAAAAAACCCAGAACAGACAGGAGAATGAAACAGCAGTGTGAAATTCCACAAGAATTAGTGTACAATTATTCCCTGCACAGCTCCCACCAAAATGATGGGATTACCAGGTGTCAGCTCCCTCTTCTCTTCACGTTCAGAAAGATATTTACAGTTCAGGCTGGGTACTTGTTGACACCACCTAAGTTTTGAGCACTGCCCAAAGGAATTAGGAGAATTTTGGATTGGAGGCTTTCTCACTATGACCTTCTACACTTTTATTTTGCCAGCTAGACTCTTCCAGAATGGGTACAGAGAAAACATACTAATGTAGATAAATTGTACCAATATAAGAGTATTTGTAACATTTCATACCTGTTCAGGCATTTAGGTAGCCATAGTGGTGTAAAGTGCTTTTCTCTTGCAGCCAGAGTAGGACTTTTCCTAATATAACTATTGTTTCTAAAAATCCACATTTCTCACTGAAATAGGCTGGTTTTCAAGAGCCCAGAAGTCCAAAAAGCACTTCCAAAAATTAGAAAAATTAATCTTTAGACATCTTAGTTTTAGTTTTACCAGAGCAACAGCACAAACACCACATCTCTATGATGGTTTTGGGGATCCTGGCCGTGAATAAACAGTTAAGAGAAAGAAAGCTGCATGCCTGCCAAAATAATTCTTTTTTCTTTCCTTAGCCTGTTTTTTTTTGCTTTCAGTTGCTTTGGATTATCACTAAAAATTAAGACAAAACTGCTATAAAAGATTATTGCTGCTCTGAGAGCAGATGCTCATAGGAGCAGTTTTCAAACTGAAGGTTTTACTTTTTCCTAGCCCCAGTTTCAGAGTTATCTATTTGTGGAAGCAGCAGGTTATTATCTATCCAAAGTGCATTTCATTACAGTAATCATAGGAAGATATTTTTACAAGGAATCAGCCCAATGTATAATGTGTGCTGCAACATTATGGAGAAATATATATTACAATATATAACCATAATAGTTGAAAATGTCTTAAATGCTGCCTAATGTACTATTCACATGGGCAAAACTGCGATGTTGTTTTTCCCCTTGAAGCAGGTACATAATTTTTTAGCTGCCAACAAGCTGTGAAATAGTTATAACTTTAGGATGTTGCCATGTTTCAAGTACCCTGCTCTAATCAGTGGAATTCACTACTTTTAACTATTCAGTTCAGACTATTGTAGCTATTTTAGTCAATCTAATTTCCTATTCTCTTGGCTGCAGATAAGTACTTTAATGAAATGCATGGCAAAAATTTTAAAATAAAGCTTCATCACAGTTACTTTGCAAGGATCCACTACATGTACTGGATTTTGTATTATTCACATTGGGGTCTGAAAGTACAGAAGAGTACTGGGAATATATTTGCAAATCTCCCAATAGCATTCAATATACTATGCTTGGTGTATGTCAGAAAGACTTTTAAGTCATAAAAGTACATGGCAAACTCTTCTGGCATAACATATTCTTAGAGAAGCAAACAATGTGCATTAATAATAAAGTAAGTATTGGCCTAAGTTGTACAGTCATATCAGGTTTTCTGTTAAGAGGCTGATTTTCCAAACATCCAAACACAATATAATGGAAGTTGTATTTATGTTTAAACAATATTACGATTTAAACTGTATTAAATACCATTTCCAATTCAGGACTTAGTTGAATATGCCTTACCCATACAAGTAATCCTTGTGATTTGACTACTGTAATTATAGGATCAATTTTTAAAAGCCACCAAACACTTACAGAGAGCAGAGAAGGTGGTCTACAGGTAAAGACAAGGAACTCAGTTACTGAGACACAAACCTCAAAGGAGAGAAAAAGAGTTGTATCAATGGCTTGTTCACTGTCTCTTCCAGCAGCAGCACTAAGGGGAATTGTCAGTAACTACAATGAAGAAACTGATTCAAAACAAACTGAAGGGAGTGGCATTTCACACAATGTGTCATTACACAGGGTAGTTGCTTGCTGCAGGATGCTGGTGCAGCTAAAAGCTTACACAAGTTCTCGGCAAGACCGGACGTGTTTGTGGAAAGTATATCCATGGACTACTGCTAAATACACAGAAAGAACATCTGGCTCAGGAATTGCCTGGCAGCATATGGCTGCAAGCTGGTGACAGCATTGGGTATATTGCCCCTTCTTTAAAACTCTTCTACTGGTGTCTTTTAAACAAGTAGGATACCAGGGAGATGGATTTTCTGTCCAAACCAGTGAGCTATTTTTATGTTCAAATAGGCCATAATTTAAAATAATTCTTGTTACTTGCAACAATGAAAGTAATGTAAATGCATGTGAATGACAAAAAATAGAAATTATTATTCAGTACATAGGACACTAGAAAAAAGCATCTTTATGATATTGCATTATATAATTTTTTTAAAGTAACACATCCTATTTAATTTATTATTGAATTTATTGAACTTTCTGAGGATACAACTGCCTGATTAGATTTAAAACCATCACCTTTCAAGGAGATCTGGACCACATTTAACATGCAGTTGTCACAAGCAATTCTCAGGAACCTGTTCCCAACAGTGGATCTTGCAATGTACAGGTTGGCCTGCTCCTTCCTTGCAGAAATGAAGCAATTCTTCAACTCCAACCCCTGTAGCTGAAACATTTTAAACACAAAGTAACACTGACAGTGTACTTATCTGCAGAACACAGGCCCCTCTCTAAATTGCAAGCCAGGTTCCCTGCTCATAGTGGATATTCTGTGTTATCTTAATTCAGTGAATTATGTATTCACAAAATAAACACGCATTTAAATTTTAACAGTGCACTTTAGTCAGCGAAACTGTTGTGTTTATGCCCTGATTGGAAATGTAAATACCAAAAATGTCAGTGGACAAACAAAGACATCTGCATCACTCTGAATTTCTGAGTGATATTTCAAGTTAATGAATAAAAACTGTCAAATGCATTTTGCTATGGCAAAAAGTGAAAATATTTACAACACCTCTGGATTAGAACACTCCCTTTAAAAAAAATCTGTTCTCACTGTATGTCAGTATACATTATATAATATATAATACCAGTATATATTATATATATAAAAATATTACATATAGCATATTATATATATATTATTTTTAGATATATCTATTATATTATCCATGTCCTTCCAAAAGTTACATTTTCAGGCATTGCTAGAGCTCATAACCCAGCTCATACTGATGCCCAAAGACTGTCCTGCTGATTGACTGGTTTTGGTGTTATGTTTGAGTCGATAGGACTGAAACCTAAGAATATATTTTAAATAAACTTAATTTACTTCAGATTAAACCAAGTTAGATAGACCAAATAAAACAAATCCCCTTGAGATTACTCCCAAGAACTCATCTGTTTGAAGATGGTATTAAATACAGTTTACATAGCAGATCTTTAATATTTGTGAAGAATTCCATATTTTGTTTCCTTCCATTTCATTCCTAAACACTTGATCATTATTCATACATTCTGCAGTGTCATGAAAATACCTGCAATATTTAATTTTACCTATTAGGGCCTAGAGTTTTTTATTTTGCTCCAACTATTTGTATTTGCATGCAATGTCTCATTACTGGAAGCA
The DNA here is from genome assembly GCA_013397155.1 of Irena cyanogastra. Classification (NCBI taxonomy): domain Eukaryota; kingdom Metazoa; phylum Chordata; class Aves; order Passeriformes; family Irenidae; genus Irena; species Irena cyanogastra. The sequence continues at coordinate 56,503 of VWZV01008056.1, read as the reverse complement.
GCTAACACAAAGGAGAACTGCAGAATCAAGTGATTTGCTAAGTTAACAATCTCAGCATGGCTCTTAGCTAAAACAAGAGTAGGTTCAAAGATCCTCTGAATTAAGAATTAATAGTTGCACAAATTCCAGAGAAATGAGTGAGAAGTTCAATCTCTGTGCAGCCAGTTCATGGGGTGGGTGTTCCAGCCTGAGGAACCATCGACCGCAAACATTAAGGAATTTTGTTTCTCAGAGTGCATATCTGATAGGAAGAGTAGACAGAAGACTAGGACCATTTTTCCTTTCTATCCTGCTAGTCACAATATTTTGTGTTTTGCAAAATAGACAGCAGCTTTGCTCTCACTTCTTTCAACAGCTACTGGACTAGAGAAAGTGCCTTTTAGGAGACTTTGGACATAAGATCATTTTCTCCAGAAGCTGGGATTTCTGCTGCTAGAAGTTCTGGGATGACTCTGAGTATTTCTGCAACCAATAATTAGAATTGCATACAATAATTGTATGGATCAGAGAAAAATAGTTCCTGATCTGACACTCACATAATCCTTTCCCCCTTTCCTGTGTATCAGAGAGATTTGTACCCTTGGGGTGATCTACAGCACACATACACACAGTGCTGGGTAATGGTGGGTGCAAACCAGTTGCCTCCTATATCTTCCGTTGCTCTTGTAAATATTGACATCTGTGTTTTCTAGTCAAAGGATTTCACCTGAAATTAAAATAAAGTTCATAATTTCGAAAGGTAGATAATTATTTGCCTAATTTCGCCTGATTTTTAGTGTGACCCCTTTTTCCCTCCCCTTTATCCGTGTCTGAATCCCATTGTGTTCCCAAGCTAAACTCAGAAAACACAAAAAAGGACAGGATCTTCAGTTAAATTCTCCAGCTTCACAATCAACAGTGGTCACTATTTTGTGTATCACCAACTCAAAAGGAGATTTTTCTGTTTAAAAAAAAATACAAGTGCTCAGTCTTCTGCTCTCAAGAAATACTTTGTCATTTAGCAAGCTTTTATCTCCAATACCAAATGTATTCAATATTTGTGGGCATACCAGTAGCTGTCAGTCAAGCCAGCACCTATAATGGAATCCAGCAGTGTTCAAACCCGATTCTCACGGACAAGTTTTGGAACTCCAAGATCCACCTAAGTACCCTCACAATTTGAAGCTCAGGGAATAGGTGAGGCAAGTGTATTTTTGTGTCTTGAAAGCAGCAGCTGTCAGGAAATGCAGAGATGCCAGCCTGATATCCAGCTCCAAGGCAGGACCCTCCAGCTCCAGTAGTTCCAAAAGCCTCTATGAACTCCATTCTTGGCCCTCTGCCAAGAGTGGTGATTACAAAGTGTCATGACATGCAATGCTTACTCAATATATGCCCCAAACGTCTGGTTTTTTTCCTCATGACAAGTTTTGGATCCTGCTGTTCCTAACTACAGAACTAAAAATAAAATGCTGGTGCAGAACAATGTCTGTCGGTTCTTTGGGTACTTACTAAAGCAGAGGACAAAAATAAACAAGACTATATTATATGTAACATTAAAGAGGGTTAAACAGGGTTTTATTACGAAACACCGTTCATATTTACTAAAACATAAAATGGAACAACTGAGCTTGTAATGGTGCAAAGTAACAATCTACCACCATTTTTTCCCCTCAGATTAAGAAGGAAACAGCTGTTGTCAGAGGGAGGCATGATGCCAGCAGTCGAACAGGAAGGATTACAGCATTCAAGTCATCTTAATTCTAGTGCATAAGCATTAACAGAGGCTTTTCTTTCACCACAAATCGCTAACGTAGCTAAGCTCTGACACTGGTCTGAACTTCTCACTTACCTAGGGAAACTAAATGCTGCTGTTAGCAGCATAGTAGATGAAGTAATATTTCCTTTAATAAAAATGTCATGAAGGATTTACAAATCTGATGTAAACCATTAAATTGACAACACCATGAAGCCCAGAACCTTACAACGGTGTCTCTGTTAGCTCTAAAGACACCTTGAAAGAAAACGTAACATTCTTTACCTCACTTAAATCTATTGCAAACAACTCATTATGATTTCCTATTTATCAAATTGATCTGGACCTTATACTCTGCTGTATAAAAGAGTTCAATGGAAATTGCTAAGGGCACAGAGTACAGGGAGAGTCAGTAAATACCAGGCAGTTCATTGCATGGAAATTGCTTTTGTTTAGGAGCAGAGACACAATTCTGAAAGACTAAGACATTTCAAAGTGATATTTTCTCAAACACCTCTGCTCTGTCCTCATTTCATGTCTGTCTGTCCTACAACACTGAAAGCCTTTGTTGATCCCATTTCTAGTGAGTACATGTACACGAGCATGCATTCATAATTCTTACTATTAAATGAATTTTAAAAACATCTACTTACCTCATATGACTACTACATATTTTAATGTTCTTTTATTATTATCATCCATATTCTCATGAGTTTTACTGCTCTTATCAATACTACAACAGCAGTAGTTTTAAAATTCTTTCAAATTTTTTTCAGTCAGTTTTTCATTTACCTTACTGGGTAAATCACCTTTACTTCACTTACCAGAAAGCTGAGAGCCAGTGTGGCACTGTGGGAAGGAAAAGCTAAGGACGAATTTGCTGCTGCAGGTAGTTCAAAGGATTATCACACAGCCCAATCCTTCAATTTTATTAGAAATTGATCCTTTAACTGAATTAACTATCCAAGCAGGTTTTTATCCAAATTAAGTTTCCTTCTTAAGTTTGTTTAGAGGCAGATGGCAGCCTTTAAAGATTATTGGAGATATAAACCATTCTATCTTATATATGTAATTATAAATCAATACCATGTCTCTAATTTGTAGAGAATATGTGCTTTTCTGTGGCTATGAAACCTCTTGTCTCATTATGCCCAGGTCTAATAGCACTTACTGCCATAATAGCAAAATGTAGCATTTATGGGAGATGTTAATCTGTTGCTAGTGCTGGCCACCAAATGCAGGGCCATATGTTTCTCTGCTTGGAAGAACAGAGGAGAACAAAATTCTTTTCACAGAATTAAAATTTCCTACAGGAAACATACATGATAGATCAGTTCTCCCACCCTTTGCTGTAGTGTCCCCAAACCTGGGGTTTGGGGAAAATTTTAAAAATTGGATAGCATTATAGATTGGAGTATAGGGGTTGGTTGGCACCTGTAGAGGGGGCAGGGATTCTCTCATTTTTGCTAGAGGAAATGTCAATTCTGCAGAAAGGAAATAAAGGTAAAGATATTTGTAAACAAGAGAATGTAGGTCTGGCTCTCATTACTTTGTGTAAATCCCTAGGCCATTTGATTTTGTCTCAGAAATTATAATAATGTCCATGATGTCGATGCATGCCCTTGCCAGGAGCATGAGGAGATTCACCACTTCACTACCTATAGACATTCCAACTTTCAGAGCAGAATCAAATACAGTAAGAAAAAATATCTTTGTCCAGACTTGATGCAAGGAAGAAATAAACAGAACTTTTAGCTCCATAAATGATATTTGTCTTGACTTTAAGCTTATTTTTCAGCAGACATTAGAAGTATTAGCATTTCTGTTCTTAAAAACATTAAACTTATTGAATGCCTATGACTGCTTCCTTTCTGCTGGACATCTTTGTGTTGAGCTTGCCTTCAAATGGCATTCTTGATCCTTTTTTTGTTTTATCTTGTATTCTGATTTCTAACCTAGGTGGACATTTTTAATGGCATTAGCATGCATTTCTTTGCTGTCACTATTTGTTACAATGCTCCCTAGGAAGAATATTTTTACAAATATTTTTTTCTCAAGGTCACCAAGTTCTTGCCATGACATAACTTAACTTACATATCAGTAAGACCACAAAATGTCTGGGTTCCTAATCCTCCATCAGATAACTATTCAAATTTCTGCAGCTCAGTGGGACACATAGTGCCTAAGAGCTCTTTCTGGGTTGATGGCTTCTAGTAAGTAAAATATGCTTGTCTATATTATTTTCTTGAGTTGACTTTCTATTAATTTTCATTGCTCCTGCTTTAAATCTCTGACATCTCAAATCTTACTTTATACAGCACTGTTTCTTATTTTGATCTTTATGGTACAGAAATAAAAATTACTAAAGTGATGCAACCCTTCCCTCCCAGCTGATGGACTCTGATGGCCACACTGGCTTCTTTTCTTTAATCCAGAGATTATGAAGGAAGTTTTGAAAGTACAATGGAGGAATGAGGCTGATAAAATTTATACTTATTTTATGATGGAAATCAAATATCCATTGATTATATTGCTCACTCTTACAGGGAAAAAAGAAATGGTAATATTAGGCTATTCAATTCTCACTGCAGTCAGTTTTGCTGAGATGATATGTCAGGAAGGATTGAAGGAATAAGCATCTGAGCAGGAATACTGAGGGAATGAAGGTGTACGTGTATGCCACATGTACTGCTGTACTCCCTAAGATAATGAGGAAAACAACCTCACAGTTACTGCAGCCATCTCCTTTCCAGTGCTGGAAAAGCCACCATGTGGGCTACCCAGCCAAGGCCATGCCTGGTTTGCCAGGTAGTATCAGAGGGAAGAGATGCTGTCTGGAAAATATCTGCCAACCATCCTTCCCCTTGGTGGCAAAGATCACCTTCCATCTCCAAACAGTACAAGTGCCTCCTTTTCTATTGCATCTGGCAAGCCTTCTCATCGGTGAGAAGCTGAAATGGTGAGTGTCCCAGGGCATGTTCCTTGGCCTCTGATAATCCTCCTGCCTTTGTATGGTTTCCAGGAGCAGAATGGTGAGACATTAAATGATAACAAAACATCAGTGATGGCCTTTAGTCACTAAAGATCTAATTAAGTTCAACTGAGGGAAAACTGCTGGGTTGAAACTCTTATTCACTCTGAGAATTTTTTTGTCATTTATCATAGATTGGTCAGAAAGTGGTTTAAGCCATTTCAGAGCAGTGATGAACAAATATCCTTTTCTTGGGCCAAAAGTGCTGATGGAAGAGGGTGACTTCTTTGCAGAGCTGGAAATACAATCACTTAGTAATCCTTTTTAGTCAAAATGAGCTGAATTGACAACTTCAAATAGCATGTAGTTACTAACAGCATTTTGCTGAGTGCATGCTTTTTTCTTTGCATGTCAGTTTTAAATAAAAATAAGAGTTCAGGCTTACACACAGATGATTCCTAAGCCTTGAGTTCTCTGTCCTACAGCCTCATCACAGGTTTCTCAGATGTTCAGTATCTTCTGAAGGAAAAGGGTTGGGAGCTCCATAAAGATCACTGACAAGTGCACAGCATCTTCCATTGAGAAAATAAATGGACTTATCTAAACACTGTATAAGGTATGAGCAAAAAGTCTACAAGAAAGGAGGGGGAGGGAGGAGCAGCAGGGGATGGCAAGAAACCTCTGTCTTAAAAGTCAAAAATGTAGGGATAAAGTAAAAATTTCCTAAAGTCAAGCAGGCTCCTGACAGTTGACAGGCCCTGACACCTAACAATATAAATGAAATTATGTATAGTATTCTTTGACAGCACAGAGAAAAAGAGAAATTAAATGGCAATGAAGCTGCTGCACATTAAGAAAGAAGTTGAGATCAAAGATAAGGTTGGCATGGCCATCCCAAAACTTTGCAACTCAACACTGTCAGGATAATGACAGCAAAAGCCAGACTAGTCCTGAAAATCTGTGTATAACACTACATTGTGTTCAAGCAAGAAGCAAAGTTTTGAGGGTTTGGTAAAATTAAGGCAGGCAGAACAGATAATCTGTCCCAGATATTGAAATAGTTTCCCTAAGAATTCAATAGTAAGTGATTACAATAATCTATCAAGTGATTACCAGAGAATGTCAACATAACATAACAAATATAATTCAGAAAGAGAAAAACTGAAAAACTGGCAACTATACACCTGTTACTCTGAGCTTGACAGTGTGCAAGTCTTTTTTAAGAGCTCCAAAGGAAAGCATATTTTGAGACGTGGCGGTAAATGGGAAACTGGCAAAAATACAAGGCATTATTTACCTTTACCAAGGTAAATACAGATTTTAGCAATAAAAAAACATGCATTAAGGAACAGGGGCTGCAGGAGACCTATCCTATATGGCCTTCAGTATTGCATTTGATACTGGAAAACATAAGGACTACAACTACATATAAAGAGACAGACAAACAAACAGAAGAGTGCAAACCGTGCAAGTTTGTAAATGAGGGAACGGCTTATCTTAAAAGAGACAGCAATACATTACACTGAAAAACAAACCAATGAATTAGGAAAGTCCTCCTATTAAGATTTCTCTGGGTTCCTTCCTACTAATGATTATTTGATATTTTCATTCATAACTTTGGCACACAAAGAAGAATGTGAAATTTAATGATATTATAAAATCAAGGATATCAATTTAGAGAAAGCCTAGGATATTATACAGGAAAAATGGAAAGGACTGAAAAAATAAAAAAAATCATACACAAGTGCATGAATTTAATAGACTTAATAACTACATTTTATATTATAAGCCAGGGGGCTCATCAGTTTGAAATGACAGACACTAATTGGTCATAAGGCAGCCATCAAACACAGTGTTGTACAGCAATAAAAAGGTATAGGCAGTTCTGTGTACATCTAGCTATATCAGGCTAGAGAGCAGACTTTTAATATCACAGGCATTGATCACACATTAAGCAAAATTATCGTGTTACTTCCAGTCACTCATAATCAAGAAAGATGTGGTCAAATGTGGACAATCACGTGGAAAAGAGCAGAGTCTACTCAGCATGAGCAGCTGAGAAGCAACAATAAAACTCCTCTCTGTGAGTACTCATGAATGTATATATCTTGGGTGGGAAAATCAATTTCCTTTCACAGACAATGTCAATACAAAATAAATATGTAGAAACTTACCACTGGCAACTGCAGGTAGAAAATCAGAAACTCATTTCTAAATTTCAAGAGGAGCATGGCTCCAGCATATCCATCAAAAAGGACAAACAGCCTAGACTTTAAAAAAGCTCGGTATGTTTATGAAGTGGATTAAAGACAGTGCCTTTTTATAAGCTGCAAGGTAGCACTCAGAGAGATAGAAAGTTCTTTTCAACCTGGCATCCTTAGGTCTTGTGTTCCTACACCAGGGTATAAGGAACAATAGAGAGTGGCTATATTAGATTAAAAAAAAAACAAAAAAAACCCCAAAAAAACAAAACAAAACCAAAAAACAAACAAAAAGAAAAAACCAAAGAAAACAAAACCCTATGTTAAGGACACATTAGGCTTCTAAAAGAAAATTAATTCAAGAACTCCAGAAGTCAACAGCATCACTTCAGGTCTGTGTGTCCCAAAATTATTTTCTTTTTAATGTATAATTTTACAAATCAAACAAAATCATTCATAAGTATACCAAATTTATTTTCTTTTTAATGTATAATTTTACAAATCAAACAAAATCATTCACAAGTATACCTTTGGTTTGAGGGGAGAGGAGGGGCTGGTAAGAATAAAAGACCAGCCAGCCAATGATCCATACAGACTATTTGTATGCTACTGCAAGTGCATAAGGAGCCATAAAATAATACCTGTGCTCTATAACCTCACCTGCAGCACTCATTAGAACTCTGTGTCCTTTACTTGACCATCAGAGATGGCCACACTACTACCAAGCCCAGAAATCATCACAGTTCCCTGGGATGCTCTAAGAGAAACATGAAACTTCTGAAAAAATTTCACAGGCAACCCCTTTGCCCTAGTACAGTAGCCAGGGATGATGAACCAAGAGGTCCAGACTGTGTGTTTTTGTTGAAGCTGTTGCAGCTTCAACCTCTGCTGGACCTCTAAGCACGAGGTAGCTGTGTTCCTTCCTCTGCTTCTTCATCCTCTCAGGAGAGAAGATAAGGGAAGATGCTCCTTCCTCAAGATAACCATGCACCACCACATGCTGAGGTGTTGGAGTAGCATCAGTACAGCGTCTCACCCAAACTTCTTGAACCAAAGCTCCATTAAGAAAAATGTGCCAGGCCAGTTAGGAACATTGCTCAGGCAGGATTCAGCCCCTCAGCCACATCTTAAACCATGCAGACCCACACCACGCAATTTTAAGAAGCAGATTGTAAAGTTCACGTACATTTCAAAACTGCACAACCTAAGATCTTTTGGTGAGTGCAATGATAGAATCAGGGGAATGTTGGAACCAGGGGGATGAAGTAAGATGTAACTGACAGTGTCAGCAAAGGTTTTTTTATTTGCTTCAACTTTTTAAAGATATAAAAATTTCTTATAGAAAAGCAGGGATCTCATGACAGCTCCAATATAGTCTTATTTAGCTGCTGCTTCATCTAAAAATCTTATTGTATTTAATGTGACCACTTTCAGAGAGAGGTAGTAAAAACTAATAATTAATGGATAAAAAAACTGAACTTCCACAATAGCATTTCAAGCCTGGGACAGCACTTTTCCACATGTGTAGCTTAAGAATTTGCACTTCCATTTGAACTATACCAGTCACGCTTCAGTTTGAATTTGTGCAAAACGATTTACTGTGGAAATCTCCTTGGTAGCATCAAATGTTCACTTTCCTCATGAATGTCTTACATTCATAAGTCTACATCTTTGTCTTCAGTTTGCTTGTGTTGCCTGGTGTTGTCATTGCAAACTGCTCTATCTGCTGCCATCTCCTTTGTTTGTTGTTCTCAAGAATCACTGCTCATTTCTTTTTTTTTTTTTTTGTGCACTGCTTTGCTCTCACTTGGTGCACAATCTTTACTTATACAGAGATAATGACATTAAGTATATTTATATGAAAGCATCTCACCTTGGTGAAAACCTAATTTAGTATTTTTACAATTAGTTTCTTGGCTGATCCATTCCCATTCAGTGATCCTGCTTTTTGTCTGACTGAAACTAATCAGAAGTTTATGACTCAGCAGAATGGGCTTTAAATGGTACAGAACCATGAAGGTTAATTAGCTGAGGTAAGTATAAGAGACCAAGTACTGCTACATGATTTCTTCTACCATCATGAGCATTGCATTTCAGTGTTTACTTCTGATTTTCAGACAGGGGACTTTTTGGAGCAGTTGTATAGTGCCCAAAGTTTTAATATTACTCCTGTAGCTTCAGGATCTTGAGTTTTGCAAGGTGTCAAAATTCAAAGACAGGGTCCTATGATGTCCACATTCCTGCTAACTGTGCAAGTCCTAAAGTGATTTGAATTAATTATCTACTTCTCAGTAAGACCTGAATTAAGGGCATAGTTACTATTCTCTAAGGATCTGATTATATTAATTGTTTGGGCTGCCCAGTGTACTATTTTACTGTCATAGTCTAATTTCATCACCAACTCTATTCTTAGAAATTTATGAAGTACAATTTTTAATATTTAAATATATTTTTCTTAATATATATTAGCATAATATTTATTCACTTAACTGTGGCAGAACCTTAAAATTAAATTCATGGACTGGGACTCAATGGTTAAGAATTTACAGAGAATGCAGGAGTTCAACTTAACCTCAGCAGTTCTGCCTAGGGTGAGAAAAAGACGTAATGCTGATGAGAAGCATTTTTCCAATCACAGCAGCTACCTAACTATTCTTAACTCTGTCTGACAGCTATTTTTTGGGGGTCGCTTGCTGTTAATTGGCTTTCAGCTACTTCTATTCTCATGAGTAGTTAAATAAATATTATGGTGTGGCTATCCAGAAGTCTACTAAAATTATTTAATTAGAAATCATAGTATTTCAAGAATATGCCAGACAATTTCATATGTATGCCCTCATTTCTACATTAATGTTTTCTGGATCCCTTTTTATATTGCTGGTCACTTACTAAAGGAGGCAAATAATAAGCACCTGGTAATACCTAATAATAGCTGTTTATGTCTGACTGATATTGACTGGAACATCCATCCCCTATCTCTCATGATTTTGTGACATGCATGGGGAAAAAAAGTATTATGTGATCTTGCTAAATTCAACCACATGGAAATATAGACTATTAGAGCCTACAGATTTACTAAAGATGACCAAATGTGCAAATCTTCCCTGTCCTGCTGATGGGTGCTGGTTTTAGGGAACAGCTTTTGCTCATTTATATCCTGACAGATACTGCCACTATTTACCACTCCAGCAATACTCAGTGAAGTGTCTACCCTCTTGTTTAGCACTGAAAAATGGAAATTTGTCCTTACCCATGTTCATTTAGGACTAATAACCTTCAGTTTTACACATGTTGCATTTACTGCGTCCCTTTTCTCCAACAGCTCTACTTCTCATATAAAAGCAAATGGATTGACTTCTTAACATCTTCCTTTATTTTATTGACTTCTTTCACCCAACACTAAACTACTCAAATTCTGCCTTCAGCCAGGGCACTGATCAGGCATTTATTAAACTTTCAGATATGTTTTTCACTCCTTCTCAACGCCTTGATGCTCATCCAGCATGAGAAGAGCATCCTCAAATTTGATTGAACTTGTCAGCCTTTTTACATCTTTTCTCATGATATCTACAAAATACTTGGCAGTGATCAGGCTGCCACTGGATAAAGAAGATAACTTTTTTGCTTTACTGCATTCATTCAGTTGTCTGCACTAATTGCTGTTTCCTAATTCCCTTTATATTATAAAGTCTTTGAGGCTGAGATGTTTTTTTAGTCTGATGTCTATAAAGCAAATAGAGTCATGAAGCCCTGGTTCAAAATCAGCAGGAATATTCCTTTAAACAAATAACCGCTGTTAGAGGAAAACAACAGAAGAGAGGCAGGAGTAAGGAATTGGCAGGGGTTTTTCCTTCTGGACTTTCTTCTCTATTTGCCCAGCAAAGTAACACAGTATAAAACCACACAAACTTATAAAATTAGAGCTGTGGTCAGACTTACAGAATAAGTTTAACAATTGTAGCAGTTAAATCAGTGAAAAAAAACAGGTAAAACTGGTGCTATTACGTACTTCTCTCATGCAATTAATGTCAAAGTACTGTTATTTCAATAATTGTTTAAAATACATCCACAGACTGCAGGTATTCTAGGAATCAATACAAATCATACCAGTAAAAAGTTACAGTACAATTGATTGCCTTTTTTTCCACTCATTCCTATGGCTAACTTGAAAAAAATTAGGTAATGATATCAAATCTCAGAGCAGCCTTGTGTGAAAATGCTACGCTAAAATATCATTACGTCCAGAAATTAAATTTGTTTGCTATTCTTGATACATGCTATTTAAGTTTTTGATCAACTCTTTTGATGTACATCAAGTGTTCATATACAAGGGAGAAATAGCGATTCAACAAAACAAATGGAACATCACCAGGAGTGCGCAGTTCTTTCTTTCCCTCCACTCAGTGCAAAAATATTTGTATTTGCCGGCTAAATTCTAATTAGAATTGACGATACTGGGGGAAACGGCTTAGTAATGCACCCTGACGGAAGTCATAATAAAAAATTAAAAAAAAAATACTAAATATGCAATTTCTCTAATCCATGCTGCTATAATTACACTACACAATAGTGTAGGGACGCTGACTTTTCAGACTTTAGGCTGATAACGGGCGTTTTCCACTGACGCGCCTTGCTGTCCGGCAGTGCCGCAAGACGCGCTTCGAGGAGCGGCTGGCAAGAGCGGGGCAGGACACGCTCCCACCCGCGGTGACAGCCCCGCCACTGCCGCTCGCTCCCGCACCGCGCCGCGGTTCCTTCCTGGGTGTCGCGCCCGGCGGGAGGAGCAGCGCGGCGGCCGCGCTCGCCCGCCCTTACCTCAGGTGCAGGTAGTGCACCAGCTTCGTCACCACGGTCACCATCTTCCCGGGTCACCTTCCCCGCCGCTGCCTCGGGGCCGGGAGGGACAGGCGATGAGAAGGGAGCCGCTAGCCGGGGACGACTCCGTCAGCGGCTCCTCGCCGCTGCTTCACCGCTCTCGGCCCCTCGGGCGGCAGCGGCTTTGCCCCTCGGCCCTGCCCTGCCCGCCGCGCCGCCGCTGCGGACACTCGGCCACCGCCGCCCCGCCCGGCGGAGGCGGGGCCGTGCCCCCTGTGGGACAGCTCGATCTCGCCCCATCCTCCGGCCGCCCGCCCGGGGCAGGGGCAGCGCCCGCGGTGGGGGCGGGAGGCGGGGGGGCCGCTGGGGGGGGCGGGGCCGCGAC
>VWZV01008056.1:941-44348 GCA_013397155.1 Irena cyanogastra | reverse complement strand
GCGGGCCCCGCCCGCTCCCCTCCGCTCCGCTCAGCGCCGGCCGGCGGCGGGACCAGGGGCAGATAGATGGAAGGGGAGCGTGCGGGAACACGGGCGGGGAGGTGCGGCGTGGGTGCCCCGCGGGAGGGGAAAGCCGGTCCCGTCCCAGCGTAAGGCACGGCTGAGACCCGCACGGTGCCTCTCTCAAACGCTGCTCAGTGGGGAAGAGTCAAACGAGGGCCAAAGGAGGTGATTGTTGGCCTGGGCAACCTGCCTTGCCCTAGGAAACCGATGTCTGCGCTCCATTCAGCTCAGCAGAGTACGGGGAAGAGAGGTGGATTGATTATGGCGTGTTAGCGTTTACTCAGGAGGATGTGTCATAGTTCTTTAATCCACCAGTAAGAACCGAAAAGACTGAAGAAGAAGGCAGCCAAATTAAGGTTGGGAGCAATAAAACGTCATTTGTGTTACCGCAAGGGTACTGAAAAACTGATATTACCTACATAAAGCACTACTGGATCTTGGATCTCTTGAAATTTCAACTCTACAGTGGATGACTTCATCATATAAACCACATATAAGTTATTTCTACATCTGTTTTATGTGGGTTGTGGAGAAAATTCTGTGGTCTTTATTGCTGTGAAGATCAACCTAAATGATCGCAGAACATTAGAACATTGGAACAGTAGATCCACGGTTTCAAATACATGAATATTAATTACTTCATTTCTGGTGCACTCCAAATTAAGAGTATCCCTTCAGCCTTATTCTCCCCTTCTTGTGCATCCGCTGTGGGTACTGACCAAGACAAGACTCTTGAAAAAGTTGCATGTGTTAAGTGTAATGCAAAGACATTTGTAATGCACTCATTACCTTCTATGAAAAAAGCTTTCACACAAAACTGTATTTCATATTTTCTGAGTCAAAATGCTTGATTAAATTTCTTACTCGAATGAAGAGTTTCACTGTGTAAATAACATCCAAAGTACTGAAATTTATAAATAAAGATAAGCCACAGTACACAAAATGTTTCCAGCCACCAGGAAGTATTTGGGGTCTGCGGACAGCTTAGAAATAAGCTTAGTGCCACAAAGATACAATTTAAATGTTTGCTATAAATTAGAAGTTTGTACCTGCAAACTATTATTGATTCATATATGTAGATATATATATTCATATGCATATGAATATGAATTCATGTATACACTATATTTACACACACACACACACATATATATATATACACACACATCTCTTGAAGTAAGCTGGCTACAGTAAATTTTATTTCAGTTTTTCTAGAAAGGACTGCTTGGAAATCCCCATAGAGAGTAGGAATTTTAACTCAGTTTGTGGTATCCTGTTGTCTCTAATCCCTTCAGTATCAGATTTGTGAGAAAAGTGTATTTAATTTTGGGAGGTTTGATGAATCAGGCAGAATACAGATCCTGTAAACATATAGGAGATTATGAGATAGTTAGAATAGGTTTGGGGGAGTTTTTTTGGTAGTGGGTAAGTACTGCAACTTGGATATTTTTGTATATATGTTGTTATATCCCACAATCCCAAGTTTGTTATTTCATCAATGCCATTATTTTACTCTCCGTAAATTCTTTCTGTACTTCCTGTATTCTCAGTTCATGTCAATCCAAAATATTTGCCCTTCACTTTCTAGCTTGTTCTCATCCTCTGTGCTGCTCCATACACCATTTATAGTGGCATGGAGGGGAGGTAATGTTTCCTCTCTAGCAGCTTTAGCACAGTTGGCTTTTTTTTTTTTTTGTGCTTAATAATCTCCCTTTCATATTTCTTCTTTAAATTGGTTATCTCTCAGTTGTGTTCCTTAAGTAATACTTACTTGCTAATTCCATGTTTATATTTATCCATATAATAGGGGTTTTTTTCAGAAAGATCAACAATCTGATGTTGTTTAAAAATTCCATTAACATTCAAACTGTCTGTTCCCTAAAATGTTTAAGTCATCTTGCTAGACTAAAAATTCATCTCAGATACTCAATCTTTTTCATTTTTTCCCTGCAAGAATTTAAACTTTCCATGAAAAAAATATCTGAAAAGTCTGTTTTACAATTTCTAAAAAGACCTTCCAAAATGTTTGAAATAAAACATACATTTCAGGAGTTTTGTTTCAGTATTGCTTCACTTTATACCCTTTTCTGACTTTTTTTTTTTTTGCATCATGTTCAAGTGTATTTCAGTAGTCAAGAAGGGAACACGTGTATTTTGATTGTATTCTGTCAGAAGATTTCTACAAAAAGAACTTTTAGATTTTGAGTAATCAGCATTTTCTAGGAGAAAGCTATACATCAGAAAATTTTAAATAATTCAAAAGACTAAATATTTAGCCCACTATTTTCACCATGCCAAGGATGAAAACAAAGCTTTTCAGGATAAAGTATTTGATCACCCATAGTGGACTAATGAGCCATAAGCTGTTGAAAGGAGGAAATAAATTCCTAATCCTATTAGCTAATAGATGGCTTATTCCCGGCTGATCATCATATGTTCTTTTTACAGTATCTAGCTGATTTAATACAATTCTTGAGGGTTTTTTCCCCATTCTTACATTTTCCACTTGCAATCCTCATTGGGATGTGTACAAATTGGCAAACCTCAGCGTACCAGACGGGCACGTAGGAGTAGTGAGGTTGAAACAGAGGAGCAGTGTATTAGGTGTAATTATGGGTAAAGAATCTGAAAAAGAGCTACCACCTTTTGAAGTCAGAGCTTTGCCTGCAGAGGAAATCCTTGGGAAAGGATTCGAGTAAGCTCCATGGAATGAAGAGGTACAGTGCGTATAAATATAGACTCCATCAAAATGCACTTCGAGTATTGTCAGAAGAGTTCACTGACTCTAAAATGGATCAGGTGATTATGATGAAATGTCAGGAGAATATAGGAGCCCTCAGATGTCTTGAGCATATCGTATTCTGATACATAAAAGCATCCAGTTCCACCTGGAGAATGAAGCGTTCATAATTTAACACAATCTGCAGGCAGAACTTCAGAGAAGAGGCGAAAGAAGATTCTGGTGACAAAATTGAGTTGTATTTGGTAACCTGAGACAAATTGCCATTGTGAGGCTGGTGTACTACAGCAGCAATTGTCATTATAAACCTTAGAATTTATGTGAGACATAGTTTGGATAATTTTGAATTTTTTTAATGGAAAAGGAGGATTGAGAACAGAAATGCACTGTGAGCTACTAACACCAGCAAGGTTCTCTCTGCAGGCTCAGAAAGAGCATTTGTGATTGCAGTAGAATTGTAAATGCATGGCATTTGTACTGTTGGTATAGTCTAGTAATCTTGTCATGTTTTTAATATCTTCATCAGATGGTCTGTATCATGGACAATGCTCAAAGTTTATCATAAACACAACTCAAATATGCTTTATAATTTGCTTTCCTTAACTAAAAAATGATATATTTCAAAGTTAAAAATGAAATTATTCCTAAAATTCCTGCACATTGTCCATATTTATTAAGAATATATGGAAAAATTCTTCCTATACTCTTCCTGTAAAAGAATACGGTGGTTTGAATTTCTTCATCTGCCATTAGTTGGTTGTCAGGTGTAATTTTTTGCCTTATTTTCCTTCACAGCCATCCTGAATCACTCTGAAAAGGATACTCAAGCACTTAGCTATACCATTAATTTTCATGGAAAAATGCACTTTAAGGGGAAAAAAAAAAAAAGGGTGCAGCTTCAAGGTAACAGCAAGACATCAATTTGCTGTGTTTGAAATTAACATAATGTTTTACATAATGATCCTCTCTGCTGATCATTAAAATAACATAGTTACCTCGGCAACTGGAACAGTCTGCAAATGTTATCTAGTGATACATAACACATTCTAAAAATACATACAACAAATAAGGTCTGAAACATTATCATTTGGGGGAAAAAGGTTTTTTTCAATAAAATTGCCTTCTGGTCTAAGCAGATTTTTGTGGGAAAATTTCAGTTCAATGGAACTTTATTTTTATTCAAAACTGACTTTATTTGCTCAAAACTTTAAGACCTGGTGTTGTTTCATTTCCTGACAATGGAAAAACTGTAGCTGCTTTTCAATTACAATTTTCATTTTTCTATAAATGTTTCAATGGCAAATGTTCAGGAAATAAAATTTATTTCTAAAGCAAGGGTTGAATGCTTAAAAAACTGCTGTAAAG
The DNA here is from genome assembly GCA_013397155.1 of Irena cyanogastra. Taxonomy (NCBI): domain Eukaryota; kingdom Metazoa; phylum Chordata; class Aves; order Passeriformes; family Irenidae; genus Irena; species Irena cyanogastra. Next base: position 40,180 of record VWZV01008056.1, on the reverse strand, counting down.
CATAGCATACCAAATAATTGACTGATGCTTTAGATCTGAATGTCTCCAGTGTCATTGCTTGTACCCTTGTGGGTCTGTCCTAAACAACTGAGATCTAATGGGACTGAAATGAACTGACATTGACACTCTTCACTTTTTTCTTTTTCAAGCAAAACTCAATCAACTGTGTTCACTGATGGTTTTGGGTGTCTTAAAATGAATTTTTGTCTATCATTGTTTTACTGAAAAGTTTTGCAAGGGCTAACTACCAGCACATCTCCCAGTAGAATGGAAAATTGCTCTGAGGTAGGTAATCTGGCTCATCGCCTTTAAGTTCTCTTTCATTCTTCCTCACTACTGAAGTTGCTACATTCTTGAAACACCTTCCCTCTGCTTTTGCCACTCACTGCCTGCCTTTCTCTCTCCTGGGAGTGTACTCTGACTTTTGAAGGATTTGCTATAATTTTACAGAGAAGTTGTGTTAAAACAGTCCCTTATAATTCAGATTATTTTTAAATATGAAATTTGAATTAATGTGAGTATAATTTGCTGTTGAATTTGCTTGTATAATTTTGCTAGTATCTACAAATTCTTTCCGTTCATACCATATGGGATATCAAACACATTGATATTTTTGTCAATTTTAATGGTACTTCTTTGTGTGGAACCCCATCAAGGTTTACAAAGTGTATCAAAGCACTTTTTTCAGTATATTTCAAAAGCTATTGATCTAGATGTAATTTGTATTGGGAAGTTCCTGAAGACTGCTAGGACATTGGTAATTCTTAAGGTATTTGAGCATTCTGCCGTAACCCATGGGGTTTTTTAAACACTTCTCCTTTGGGTGTTGAAAATCTGGTGACAAGATCGCTCTGAGAGAGCATCTGGATACTGTGGTCCTTTTATAAAGTATTGTTTCAATAGAGATCTTTGCTTTGGAAGAAAGATTCAGCTCTTTGTTTACAGATCTTTTTGCAAATGCACAGCAGATAATCCCCGATTAGGATTTATTTTCACTGGAATGTAAGGAACAAAAATGGCTGCAACTAACTTGATTTTAGGACAGTGACAGCAAGGATGTAACATAATTTGCATCTTCCTTACAGGCTCCAGTTTTGACCATTCATCCTTCCATCTGAGTGCAACTGTTTTCTTGGGGTTGGCCACCTGAAAAGACTGAGGACAAGGCCTTTCCTCAGGTTTTCATTGTGGAATTTGGTGTTGCTTCCCGAATCCCCGGTCCAAGCCCATGCCATGCTAAATGTCAGGACAACACCTAGGCACATATCTTTCCCTTCTTTCACCCTTGTTGGCAGAGGAAACCTGAGTGTATGAACTGGGAGAGGACTGCAAGGTACTCCTTTTGTCCCCTGAATTGGTAGATGGATGGAGTAGGTCCTAAGTCTATCATAGAGCAAGCTTGCCCTGCAAAACAGGCATAATTATCCTGGTGCAACTGAAAAGCACCTGTAAAGGCATCCATATCAATCTCCTTGAGCAGAGAAGAGGTTGGGACATAGCCTCACACTAAAAGTTTTAAAGCCAATAATAAAGGTACTAATTACACCATCAAATTTTATAACCATTCCTAAGACCTTTATCCTCTCTGACATCTAATGAGGGAGTACATGCTGTCTGGAGCCATGATTAGCTCAGAAAAAAAAGGAGAGATTAGAGTATTAGACATTACTGAGCAGATGGATGATTACAAAGGATCTTAAGCCAAGAAATAAATATTCCAAGTACGTCACATTTGGAAAATAAAATATTTAAATAAATCTTTAAATACCTGCGGAGATTAACAAGGATCTAACTTCATGGTGTGTCAGCATACATACCAGATGATGAAATAAAGAATGTGTAAGGCTTTCACATCTTTTCTCAGTTTAACAAAGCTCACTTGGTCAAAAGACTGCGGGCCACAGGAATCCTGTGCATGTATATCCAACACGGAAAACTGCAGGTGACTCATCTACACTGCTGGTAATCCAGTATTATTCATACTGTGTTTTCATGTATTTATTGGTGCCCCAGCTGTTGGCATTTTTAGGAATACAGAAATAATGAGTAGTGTAAGGTTTTGTTTTGCTCACTTTTTAAAGTTTGCATACAAAAGAAATGGAAATGTTGATCAAGCAATTTACAGAGCTGGAAAAATGACAGGCTTAGTTTGTAATAACCAACTCTTTACTACACTAGGAAATTATAAGTATTTAACCTACATTTTTGAAAAAATGCCAACCAAAAATCAAAGTGTTTCCTGTACCCTGTAGTTTGATATCCATTTGTTTTTTATGTGATTGTTTATTGGTCCCAGAGCAAGGTTTGTAGGGGTTTTTTGGCATTAGCCACTTTCCTAAGCATAAGCCTAAGAACACATGTTTAGAGTCTCAACTACCCCCCACCTCCCCCCACCCACTTCACTCACATTCTTTGTTACAAGAAAGACACTTCACCATTTGGAACACGGATGAATGCAGGGCCCTTTAGAGAGAGGGCTGAACCAAGAAGAACTGTAATCTGTCTCAGTAGGTGGTTGGACATGATGAAAAGAAGTTTCTTGCTTCTGAAAAGAAATCTTAAAATGACTCTAAGTATGGTATTATTAAGGTATGCTATTTGTGTACTGTTCCATTGATTTCTGTTTGCAACTTCTAATCTTCTTCCCTGCAGACTCTGCCTGGAAGTGGATGAAGTCTCCCTTTGTCTGTAATGTTTTCTAGATTGATTACACCCCCACTGATGCCTGGGTATGTGCAAACTTGGAACTGCTAGACTGTGTCACAAGGGGTTAAATAACACTAAACTCACAGCAACTACATTGGACAATATTTCCTGTGACTGGCTGAGTCAGGGAACAAAGAATTCTGAAAATCATGGGGCAGGAGCCACAAGCATAACATCACAGATTATGCTTGTAACTATGGATGTGGCAACCACCTGTTCTAGAATCGTGTGTACATCAGCAGAGAAACAGATTTGTTTCTCTGTACAGATTGCTGCTTACAAGTGGCATACGAGTCTCATATCATGAGACTCCAGTGTTGAAAGTTGTCTTCAGATTTTTTTCTTCTTTCACTGATCGTGTCTGTTTCTGACTTCTCATTTCTTGCTTTCACATGCCTTTTTCCCAAACACACAAACCTGTTGTTGTTTTCTGTCTTCCTTCTGCTTTCTGCAGCTCTCTTTTCTTGCTGTCTTCAGCAGGTCTGCCAGGAAGCATATACATTTTGTCCCTTCCAGCAGCTCTTCTTTGCCACCTTGACTGTCTTGACTGCTATAAATTAGCCACATGCAAATTGCTCAAGTGGAACTCTTCTTGTTCCAGAAACGGCCAGGTTTGCCATATTCAAAAGTACTCTTTTGGTACCTCAGTTAGGAATCACACAGTATTAGAAGTATATATCTGAAGGCTTCTACCCAGGTAAGGGCCACACAGATACAGCTTGCATTGCTCATATGTTAATATTTATTTGCACAATATGAAATTTGCCTGCACTTTAACATTAGGTGTAATATTTATCATTGGATGCAACATAGAAATGATGGAAAAGATGAAATAAGTGATGTTGAAATTGTCTCACAATTCCATATCTGAAAGTAATGCACAAACCTAATGACCCTTTAGTAGCTGGTCTAATGCTTTTAATCCTTGACAGAGGTCTTGCTGTGATTGAGTTTCTACCACTGGCTTAGTTGTATGTGCTTTGAAGAAATACTGAGACTAAACCACTCTTCATATTAGTCAGAAGGTATTTCTTGCTAGTGATTTAAAATTTTAAATAGAAAATAAAGACTGGGAAGCAGAGCAACTAAAAGCTATAGCTGGGCTGACACACATAGAAGAAAATCCTGTCGGGTTAAAAACAGAAACATGTTCCACCTATGGATTAACTTTATATCTAATCCACTCATGTTCTGCCACATGGCACAGTACCTACACACACAAACTCTGTGAGGAAGAGAACAGGGGTACAAACTTACGGTAAACCTTGCTTCCTTCCCATCCATTTCTATAGTTCGGAAATGAAACAAACCTAGGAGAAGTGCTCAAACATTTTCCAAACTATAGTATCAGTTTTCTGCACTGTCACATTTCTGAAGATTTGCAAGTCAGTTTATTCACTCTCCAGAATTATCCTTTCTGACTTCACTATACAACATATCATGCTGGAAAACTTCTAAAGTCTACGTATGTGCAGTGCTATGGATTTACATATTGGGTTTGTCTCTAAAATTACTTACATATCTATCATTCATGAGAAACAAACTCCTTCTTTTGGGAGTCTTCTGAATGGTGCTTCCCACTGTACATGTACTTTCAGTACTGAAACTTAATTGAAAATGTCAAAACTTGCAATAAATTGTAAGATATTTGATTAGATCAACAGGGGACTGATCCTTCAGAGACATTATCTGTTGAGTGAGATTAAGGCAAATGCAACATTTAGCACTGCTATGCAAACAGCAATTTAGTCTTCCTCTTCTAAGCAAGCTGCAGTTGAAATCCAATCACTGGATTTCATATTTAAGACTAAGTTGCCTTCTCACAATTTTTCTGTTACAACTTTATTATGATTAAAGACAAAGAGTAAATTGAAGCCACTACTACGGTTTGTTTGTTGTTTTTAATTACCACTACTCATAAACCCTCACTGGTAGCTGGAGAAGAAAGAAGGATATGTAGAAAAGTATGTCAGTAGCATTTGCCTTTCCCCATTTCAGCACAGCCAGACCGTAAAGGGGTCATGAGTGGAAGTGAGAATAGCCTGAAGCTTTTGTAGAAAACATTTACCTGTAGCACTCCTGGAAGCAAAAGGGTCAACCCAACATTAGGGGTTGTACCTCTGCCTCCTGTCACTTGGGCAGCTTCTAAGTGAGAGCTTTAAGATGGAATGAGGTGCAGAGATTCGTGCTATCCAACAATTCTTCTTTATCAGGAGCTTTTCAGTAAACACTACTTTAAACCTACACTGATTTGTGCCAGACAGGGGGACTTTAAAGTTTTTCAGTGTTTGTGAGAGGTCAGACAGCAGCCTAAATTAGAGTCAGCATTTTGTAAAATACAACAGATAACAGGCACCCTGAAACCAAATAAATGTTTTCCTTCTACTTGTAGGATTTTGTAAGAATGTTGTACCATTGTTCTAATCCTCCTTATGGATTCTTGGTTTTTAAAAAAGAGACAGTATATCTAATTAGTTGATTAATGAAAAATGTACATACAAAAGCTGAAAGTGATAAAATTGCCAAAAAAACATAAGATACAAGAGGTCTGGTAAGCTAAATATTAACCTTACAATTAGACAGTTGCTAACTTCAATTCATTTTAATTACATTGATTAAGGAAACAATAGAATTCACATAGATATTGTTCTAATACTCTTTTTCAAAAGTCATCTAGAATTGGGTAAATGAAGTTGTCTTTGAACAAGCAATATGCCAAAATCTGTCCTCCACAAATCATTGAAATTACTCCAGATCCTGAAAGAAAAGATAGGGTTGTTTTGTATCAATTTTTATAGTGGAATACAAACTTTATGATAAAGCTTTAAACTGACATTCATTTTATCTTCATTAAAAAAAAAACCCAACCCAAAACCAAATGGCCTTCCCACTTAAACATTTTACCCAAGGCTTTAACACCTGTAAAGATATCAGCCTTCACAACTGCTAATGCAAAATCACTTGTAGGACAGGGAATTTATTTATCTCTCCCCATCACTTAGGAATTTATTGCAGCTTTTGATCCTTGTTATCTATAATATAAGAAAGAAGGAGAGAAGCCTGTCCTTTTCCCTTAACTGCTGTTTTTGAAGATAATCTACTTTTCATGTAAAAATCTATGCTTCTAATTTTACAGAAAATTAAACATTCAGAAATGTAGTTTTGCCATTCACTTTGAGGAAATATGATGACTGAAATTCATCTCATCTATTGTAAGTACTTGTACATAATGTCTATATATCTTGCCTCTGAAGGTACCTGTTTTTCTTCCATTGATTTTTAGGGTATCAAGAAAGGCTACAGCTTTGGACAACTGTTTTTCTGACACCAGAATTGAGATACATTTCATCTTGTTATAGATTAAATAAGTCATGATTAAGTCCTGACTAATCTCAATTAGTCAGGACTTAATCATGACTTATTTCAAGTCACGTGTCTGCTGTTTGTTTGCAAGACTAGTGTATGATGAGCTTATTCTGACCTTAAAAGAGAGGATTTTTCTAAGGTGAGGCAAATCCTAGTACAGCATTATTTACCAGTATCATTAAAAGAAGTATGAACAAAAATCCTGTACTTCTTTAAATGTTGACAATTCTCAAATTGGTGAGGCAAGAATTCATATTATAAACACTAATTTTCTACATAGATTTTAGCAACTTAAGCTTTAAAGAATGAAGTTATACCTAATGCCAGCCACCAGTGTAACATCATGGGAAATTCAGACATAACTGCAAGAAGAAGAAAAGTAGAAATGTAAATTTTAAAACAGTGAGAATGGGGTGCAGTAAGCAGTGCACTATGTTATCAAAGGTCTGTTTAGTTATGTTTCATAGATTATATGTTTTACATCTTTTGAAATGACAAATGCTTTAGGTCCTGACCAGTACCTGCCCTGGACACACCCAAGCTGATCCACGCCCCAGTGTGGGATAACTGCAGGGCCGTTCTCTGATCCCATATTGCCTCTCCCAAAGAAAGCTGACAGGGTTATTAAAGGGGGCTGGGAAGCACACTGCATGTGCTAACAGCTCAGGGTCAGCCAGCAGAGGTTTGGCTGGCCATCTGAAGGAAGCAATGATAAATCTGGGGTTGTTGGGACATCAAGACACATCATCCGATATAATGACAGTAGCTAACTCCCTGTAAAAATGATGTACAAACAGGGGGGGTTTGGTAGTTTTCGTAAATTCCTTGATTTAAATACAAAAATCATTAATGAGGAATAACCGTAGTTTAAATTCTAGAAAACCAAATTTAGTAGATGAAAAATTATGCTTAATTTTTTAAGATAAAGTCTCTGTTGGTCTCTGGCTTAATTTGCTAGGGAACAGGGGAATCTCCCACCTGTATAAAGTGTTGAAAGACAAATGGACAAAGCAATGCAAAAGGAAGATTAATCTCTATACAGTAGGGAGGGCATCCTAATTTCTCAAAATTATTTTTCTTTTTCTGCATTCTAGAATAAACATATTAACCTTATTGTTTTAAGAGAAAAGAATCCCCAGATAGGGTCTGGCAAGGATGGAGTTAAAATGTATTTCCTAATTAGCCACAGAAGCATTCTGCTAAACAGCATGAGAAGAGGGAGCAGATCACTAGGTGTTGGCAAAAAGAGATGATGGGTCTGATTTACAACAGGTAATTCTTTTCTTTTTCTTTCCTTTAAGGGGTAGAGTTTTGTGGGGGAAAGGCATTTCAGTGGTAAAATGCTTCATTTTCCTCATTGAGATTTAGTTCAAATGATCTGACTTAAAACCTTTGCACCGACTTTGCTGAAGAAAAACTCCATTTTTACTCTGAACTTGAGCTAAAGTGCTAATGAGTAGTTCTTAAAATATCCAGACATGAACAATTATTAATGTCTTGTTTTGAAAAAAGACACCTCCCAGATGCAGAAATTGTTTCTACCCTGGATGTGTTTGATATGAATTGTTAGAATATGAACTAAACCTCTGATTTTTTAATAAGAATATAATGGTTTGAAATTCTGCAACAAATCCAGAATTAAGTTTAAAATGGGAGGATTTAAATAGAGGCATGAGTCAAATGGATGGAAAATAGAGATACATGTGTTTTTAGCTTTAGGGAAAATTAAGTTAGTCCAGTAATACGTTAGATGAATCATAGTGGATTTGTCCTTCAACTTGTGATACTATGCAAATATTTAGCAGTAAGCCTACTTACCGACTGAAGTTATGATGATATGAATAATAGTTACTGTTACAGCATAGTCCCAAACCCATTCTTCCACAACCAGAGCAAACAACAGACCACAAATGAAGAAAGTTATTTCCAAGGATATCACAAGAACTGTAAATGAAAATAGGATATTTTCACCAAACACTGTTTTGAAAGACAATAGCAATAAGAAGATCAAATACCTGAGACAGTTATGCAGATTTTCCTGCAAGATGACTGAGTTCTGTTTTGGGCCCCTTGCTACAAGGCAGACATTGAGGTGCTGGAGTATGTCCAGAGAGGGGCAACAGAGCGAGTGAATGATCTGGAACACAGGTCCTATGAGGAGCAGCTGAGGGAGCTGGAGATGTTTAGCCTGGAGAAAAGGAGGCTCAAGGAGATTCTTATCTTTCCCTACAACTGCCTGAAAGGAGGCTGTAGCCAGGTAAGGATCAGCTGCTGGGGATCTCCCAGGCTACCAGTGATAGGAGGAGTAGAAATGGCCATAAGTTGTACCAGGAGAGGTATAGATTGGGTATTAGGATTTTTATTTTTTTTTTCACAGAAAGGGTTGTGAAACTTTGGACCTGCCCATGGAAGTGGTGGAGTCTGCATCCCTGGAAGCATTTAAAAAAGCGTGTGGATATGATACTTGAGGACGTGGTTTGATGGTGAACATGAACATGGTGGTGGTGCCACACTGATGATTGGACTTGATCTTAAAGGTCTTTTCCAACCTAGATGGTTCTGTGATTCTATGATTCAATTAAATACTATGCTTATGTTGTCCTTACAAAGATAATTTTTTTGCCACAGACATCTGCATGGGTTGTAACCTGATTTGCCTATAGACTTTAAAATGTTATGTATTTTATATAAAAACATGTAATAACAGGATTATGACCAGTGATACACCTATGACCAATTTATATAGCCTAGATGACAAATTTAATGAAAATTTTCCTTAGGGACCATCCACAATCTTTGCATATGATGCCAAATAGATTTGTTTGGTACTGACACAGGTAATTTTTTTTCTCAAATAAAACAAAATTGTGTCATTAAGGGGTTATGCTTGATAAGAAACCTCATAGTTTCCTCCCTTCGTTGTATCATATATTTTTATATGGTAAATGTACCAAAATATCTACATCTCTCTATGTATATATTTATATCTCAGAACAATTTAAAGACAAGACATAGAAAGAGAGATAGAGCAGACAGTCTACAAGGTGAGCAGAGGCAAAGCATCCCTACAAGCAAGAGCCTGGCTTTTCTCTGGCTTTTCTTATCTGGCTGATAGCTGTGTGCCTCTGTGGGCTGGCAGGGGCTAGCTTCAGTCCTGAGTTCACATAAAACAGGCCATAAACACGAGTTTGTGCTTCAGATAATTGTCCATCTAAATGCAGTTTGTTCTTATTTTTAAGTATGCGGGCATATAAAAGTAATGTTTTTATTGGAATTATTTATTTTTTCTTACTGTTGCAATAACATAATTTCTATGATTGCTGTAGCTGACAATAGAGAGACTATATTTCTTTTTTTTCACTCAATTTATACAGTGAAATTTACTTTGGCAGCATTTCGTACTGTTCAATTTTATTCTTTTATTTATTACTCCCTCCTGTATGATGATTCTTTCAATGAGTAGTTTTAAAAATTCTAAGAAAAATAAGAAAAATGTAACTGGAAAAACCTCGTGGTTAGGAAAGTGGGAAATAACAGAAAATTAATGTTTCACAGTGAGTTATAGTATGTTTTGTTTATCATATTTCAGGAATCCCTTTAAATTATGCCACTAATTTTGTAATTTAGAAAGGGTTTTTAATGTAGACAAATGCTCTGGAGACTTTTTATGAAACTGGGTATCCAGAAAGGATACCTCATTTCTGAGCTGATTTCCATCTTTATTTTGAGGTTATCTTAAGACAGAATTCTGGATTTAACAGGAATGAGTGAAACTCCTGAGTAAAAAAATTCTCATTTGCAACATCATTTAGACATCTTCATTCTGACTCTATGCCCTTAGATTTTAAACAGGGGCTCTTATGTTCTATGTCATTTTCGTGGATGGACAGAAAGGAGGATGGAATAGTAATTGCTGGTATGAAATAGCTGCTGTCTTTGGCATATAAACATGTTGTATCAAACTAACTGATAAAATTTTGAGGGAAAAATCATGTTGAGGTACAGTAATTACATTTGGCCCTAAAAAGTAATTCTAATGGAATATGCTTTATTTTTTTTTCCGCTGGCATAACATAAATCTTCATCTGAAATCAGTATTAACGCTATACAAACATCCATGCATTTTTATTAGTCTTTTAAGCTACAAACCAATTTACTTTTGAGCTCTATGTATTTTACTGACAGATTATGAGGTTGCCTTGGTAAAATAGATTACAAATCTGGTAAAATTTTATGTATGCATGTAATTTTTTAGGAATTGCCGTTTAGGAAAAAAAATATATTTTGAGAGCTTCAGAAAAATTGCAAAAATTTGTATTAGTATATATAAATATACTTCTAGGGATTGAGCTACAATCAAATTCTGATATTTTAATGCCCACTGTATTCAAGATTACCAAAGCAACATTGCCATTACTTGAATGTGACCCATTTCTCTGATCTGAATCCAGTGATTCATGAGAAATTTGCTGCAGTATGAAAATTAAATTAAACAACTTTGTAAAGGAACTTGATGGAGAATAGGTAATTGTTCTGCAATGAAAATGAAGCATCCTGTCAAAGCAGGACATTTTCTTCTGATGATGCAAGATCAGAAGAAGAACTCAACAAAAAGCCTAAAAATCACTTGAATGTTAAATAGCAGTACAGAAATGAGAAGCGCTAGCAAGATGCATAAACATCTAATTGCAGTGTAGTTAAAATACAGAAATCATTGGTATTACTAAAACAGCTTTAAAATACTAGCCATTGGAAGAGCAGTTTACATCCATAGGCAATATATTTTCTTGAGTGAGAGGGGGGAAAAAAGGAAAAAGAAAATTCAGTTACCTAAATAATATGGGTTAATCCATGAGGGATTTGTTTTAAAATCAAAAGGTGCCAAACCATCCAACATTTTAATCCTGTGGAGACAAAATGAATAAATTTAAACAGAGTTTTAGTATTTAGAGTTTAGATTACATGACACATTATGAGTGTTTTTAAATAGGATTTCAAGTGGAATACTCCGGGGTTTTGCAAGCTCTCTAAGTCCCATTCTGAGTTGTGGCTTTGCCCTTGCTCACTTCTATTTAAGATACTTGGTGCTATGCATGATAATCAATAACTTCCTAGGGGAACATAATGACTATAAAATCTTTATTTTTTTCAATGACTATAAAATCTTTATTTTCCTTTCTTTCATGTCATCTTTTGTCTTTCACTAATTTACATGCTGTAACTGCAAGGAAGAATATTAGAACCAACATTTGATATTAGTTTTGAGTCTCCACTTGCCAACTTGTGCATTTGAAAGGACGTTCAGGTACAACAATTTAACTGAATTTGAAAAATTATGTTCACAGAATAACCAGGCCTGGATGGTTCCAGTCTGGATGCTTCCTCTAAACAGGCATACCTCCACCCATGAGTTCCAATATGCCAGCACATCAGACTAAAGGCAGGGAAATCTTACCTGAATACTGCAAAGCACACCGAGAGGACCACATAGTACACAGCATAGAAAACTATTATGCATATCAACAGGTTCACCAGAACAACCTGCAGAAGGACATAAAACAGTAAAACCTAAAGCCATGTTAACATCAAGTTTTCTCAGAAAATGATTCTAGGTTTCTATCAAATGTAATGTGTAAAAAGTTTGTAAAATAAAATATTTAGGCAGAATTTTTGCTGTTGCTGATTATATAAATGTGCTGAAAGCTCCTTGGTATATTTCAGCTCCTGATGTGTGGCTATAATGTATGGCTTATTTTTCTATAATATATTATATACCTACTATATACACAATTTGGAAGCGTTCCTAAAAGGGGAAGGACATTTCTTGATGGTTATTAAGAAATTAAGAAGGTACAGAGGAGAGACTCAAAAGGGAGCTGTAGCTAGAAACATTGGGGTTTTTCTTCATTAGGGCTATAGCCCTAAAGAGGTCAATCTGTTTAGCTCCAAGGGATGATTTGATTATGATGGATAAGTACCTTCACAGAAAATACCAGGTATTTAAGGGGTCTTTAATCTATCAGAAAAGACACAAGAAGTAAACAGCTACAAGTTCTAGCTAGACAAATTCAAAAGATGCATCTTGTCTTGTAAAGGGAACAAACTCCCTTTGGAAATACGAGATCCTACTAGGCAGTAGTAGATGCTTCTGAAGGTGAAACTTCAACTCTAACATTCATTTCTGGCCTTAGTTTTTTGAGTGGTTGTGTGGTAGGTAATGTATTTACAGAAGCATCCAACATTGACAGAAGTGAGAACACTGTGAATATGTCAAACCATCTATTTTTATATTGCTAAATGTTGTAAAGTGTTAAATATTGAATACTGCATATATCTCCCAGAAGAAGAGAGATTAAAGAGCTTTAGTTTTTAATGCAACAGGAGGTAAACCCATCATGCCTGTAGAAACTGATATTTGTCAATAACAAAAAGTCCAGGACAGTCCTACTCTTTTTTTATTCCCCTACACCAAAACAAAGCAAAGCAAAAACTGAGAACTATTAATCTCTTCGGCCACATTGGTTTGTGGGCTAAATACAGGTCCTTTGCACTGCCTGTATTCTTATTCTAAATGAAAACTGGCCAAATAACCCATTTCATCCCTTCCTTTCCACAGTGCACACCATGACAGTGGTAATGGTAATCAACTACAATGTCACGTGTAAATTTGGCAGCCATGCTACCTCCTACTCCCCTGAATATAGCTTCAAGCATTGGAAGTTTAATGTTTGGCACATTTTTGGTGGGAATCTTTTTCGTTTCATTGCTGTGGGCAGCTGCACTTTTCCTGTGATTCTCCTTTACCCATTGCCCCTCCCCTCACAACTGCCTCTGTGGAGCCTTATCTGCCCTAGGTGGAGATTGGTACAGTGATAAAAGTGGGGAGAGAGGACTGAGGGGAAAAACCACAGAGCTGAAGGACAGCTGTGAGATGATGACCTATTGACCTGTAATTACACTAGGCAAATTCCTAGCCTTGAAGTCAGCGACCAACTTCCATTGGCAGTATTTTTCTCTTTGTACCCAGAATATTCCTAGACCCTGTCTTAGGGATGTAGTGAGGCATGCTTTGCTCACTTGAGTAAGCCAAGGAAATGCGTACAACACGAAAATGAAAACACTGAAATTTTCCCAGTTTTATCACATTCTACTTTTTTTCTTTTTTAATTTGTCCTTACCATAGAAATTTAAACATACTTTTCTTAAATCTGAGAATACTTTTTATTTTCAATCTATTTTTCCCTTTCTAGATCTTTTGTTATTTCAAAGCAAAAACCTCACAAGTTAAAATCTACAGGATTATTCAGTATATGTCAAAACAACTTAAAAGAAGAATCTTAGGAAATAACTGGTAAACATAAAATTTTATGACACTTCCAAGAATTTTATCTCATAAGTGAAACAACATTACATATTTTGAAATCCTTTTTGTAAGATGTACTTCACAGTACTTGCTGCCAGCACTATAGGATAAAGTATCTTTTTAATTTTGGGGTTTTTTTAGGAAGAGAACATTGAAGAACAGTCTGTAACAATGAAAGCAACAGCTCATTCCAGCCCGGCAGCAGTTCTCTAATTCTCTAATACTATCTGATGACATATACAGCACTAAACAAACTCAATTCCCTTTACCTTGGTTTCAGCAGTTTTGATCTTGAGAGCCATGGACACATGATGAGTGAAAGGAAGTGCTGTTGCTATATTCCATATGCCAACTTTAGCAGGAAGAAGCAGCTGGTTTTCACTCCAAAAACCATTCTAACGGGTAAGTATAGGACAGGGTGGGGTGAGGTGAGTTGATTGGATTAAACTGAATTGAGACAGAAGACATCTGTGGGCTAAATGTAAGCTGCTAAAGAGCAAAGAGAAAATCCTGCTTGCTCATGCAGTGTTCGTACTTTTGTAGCTATAGTCAGCCAAAGCATATCTAAAACATAACTTGGCTATTTAGACACAACATTATTATTCTTTTCCACTTTTTAATTGCCTTTTTTTCAGCATTCATGTTATCACAGTTCCTTGGGGTTATTATAACTTCCTAGTTTTAATTATCTTTTACATTTTCTAGCATTAATTCTATTGACTATGTGGAGTGGTACATTCTTCACAATGCTCTTTGCTAACATTTTTCTTCTGACTATTACTTTATTGCATCAAGTATAATTCACATTGAATTAGGCATAATTAAGTTAAAAAATTCCAGAGTTGTGTTATGACTCTTTTTTTCCTGAACTGTATTTTGTTCCTTCAGTAGAATGAAATTTAGTGTGCTTTAGAGCACATCCAACTTCTAGTGAGCAACTCTTTAATGGATTCAAATTTGACTTTTTACAGGCACATTATGATTCAGTATGCTGTGTTATTTGGAAAAAGAAGATGCTTCTGAAACTGAACCAAGAATGAACTTTTTCTTTTTCTGCTGACACTAACACAATATGTGCAAATTTCATTAGGTTTTTTTATGCCTTTTTAGTCATACAAAATAAATGTTATTTGCTCTAAAATGCAGTCTGCACTCAGCAAACAAGAGCTTTCACTCATAGATTTGATAGCTCCAGATTGTGAATACTGCCAGGGAAATTACTGGTAGTATTGTGTGAAATTCCTTCCTGTGCAAAAATACTAGCATGAAAATCTGCACATCAGTAAAGTTCTATTTTGAGGGCTGAAGTGATGACAAAGGAATATACTGAAACAAAATTTGAAAATCTAAACTAAGTTGCTTAAAAACAGTTGCAACAGTCAGAGGTAGCAAATAAATGAAGAAATACTTGTTTTAATAATTAAAAATATTTGAAAAGGAGCAAAACGATTCATTCAAACAGCACACTCTCTACCCCAAAGAATCAGCTGAAAACAACCATGACCTAAAATTAATCTGCAGAAACTTTTTCCGTAGCTACAATTAGCAAGATAATTGAAAAAGTTGTGGGTTGCATTAATCTCAGGTAACTATTAAATGTAACAAGAGTTTACATTCACCGACTTCTTCGCAAAGGATGGATTTAACCAAAGGTTGATGATGGAAACAAAGTCAACAAGTTTGACTGAAATGTAATTGAAGCTGTAGGCATGGATTTGTTGGGCAGACTAAGAGGTTCTTCCCATTCCGATTGCACAGTTGAAAACTTTAAATACTCTGAAAGAGCAGATAATATTTCTGTCACACCCTTGTTTCAAGATTGTAAGCACTTAAATTGTGGTAGCCCAGTGAACAGGAGCAAATCACACTTGGAAGTGGCAGAAAGTGTGTGTGACCCAAAATACCAAGTCAATGAATAGTGAATGTTAACTACAAAGATGATGCTGTTAGCTACATGTTGAGATAATGGAATAATGACTTTTTGTATTTTTTATTTTATTAAAATATACTGGATCAGCTGCAGGAAAAATGACTACTCTTATTCAGCAGAGAGAGACGAGAGAGAAGTTTTAATGGAAGTTAAAATAAATTATCTAATCTGGTTTCAACAAGCCCTACTTTTAAACACATACTTTTTTTTAGTCATTACACTACAGAATTTTATTAGGACTGTGAGGAAAAATAGTTCTCCATTACTTTTGAACCCCTGGAGTCTGTGTTAGTTTGCTTTGTGGAAACCCACAGGAAACAGTTACTTAGATAGGGTATCAATACCTGACCCTCACACGCTTGACTATAATTAGTAAAAACTATTATTTGACATTGGCTGTACACATATACTCTTTTTGTAGTGAAATGTGATGGACAATGTCTAAGATTCGAAAAAGCATAACAGCAGAAATCACAGAATGGGTAACACCTTTTGAAAGTAAAATTAAAGATACTTCTATAGGGCAGTAATTCTTCTTAAGAATATGACAATGGCACCTAATAGTACCAAGGCAATACCTAGTTCCTACCTGCTACCTGTGCCAAAACAAAAAGTCAAATGTAACAATGAACTGTGAGGAAAATTTTATAAAGCTGACGGCTAAGTTTGCTGCCTAAGCTTATTATTTAGGGTTTGTTTTCTCTGGGTTTTGGCTTTTTAAAAGAATGTTACCATTTACACCCGCAATTTATGATGCTGTCAAATAGTACTGCAAAAATAATTAACAACAATTCGAAGAACTGTATCATACAACAATATTACAGGAATATCTCATGGAAAAGAATAGGTAGTTTGTGTTACTGTTAAGATGATTGTTTGCCCTACAGCTCTGTGCCTTAAAAAGTAATGCTAGACCAGGAGTCACAGTTCTTAGGCAATTCCAAAACCTTAAAAAAGTTTTAAAATCAGAGAAATTGATACATGCAAATTTTAGATTAGTTTAGTTTAGATTTATTTTCCTGAAATCTTTAAAAAAATAGAGAGCTCAACCAAATGGATGCAGACTGAATGGTGTGGTGAGAAATTTTTAGTTTACTGGAGGATGGCATCAAAACATGTGTACTCTGTCTCCATCTGCTGATAGGGAAGAAATACACTTACATTGTGTGTGAGGCTGGAAGAGCTTGGAAAAATAAATGGTGGCCACGATTTTTGTGGCTGGAAGTGATTGGGCAGAATCTGTCAATGCAGTGAGGGGGACTAACATTTCTTCACTTCGAACATGTCATGGCTAAATATAACTCAGTTGTGTCCTATGAAGGACAGCCCCTAGAGTCTGGCATTGGTCACATATGCATTGCACAGGCTCAGAATGACAGCTTGACTCCCATATGGGAAGAGACAGAATCGTGTGAGGTCTGGACTCTACCACCATGAGGATTAAAGAAATTAGATTCTTTCCTTCTTCAACCTCTGTTGGAGATGCGCACATTTTAAGGGGTGAGAAATCTGAGAATTAGGTGGAAGCAGGTATGTTCTTTGAATGTATCCATCTATTATTACTTTCAAATTTTGCTGAATTGCTTTTAACAGTGCCCCTATTCCTGATAATATTATCTAAAAGAACTCACAATATAATGGATTAAATAAGAGGTGAATTTTAGCAACTTTCAGCTTCTGAAAAGTTGTCTCCTTGAATTTCTGTGTTAAAGCTTACAAATTCTAAAATGTTCATAGCACCTAAAGAATTAAACTCTAAAACTGGTATCATTCTTTCTGACTAACAAACTGAAAATGACCTGGATTCTTTTTAGAAATAATTGACCCCAATGAGCTACTTGTATCTAAGGAGTTGACTTAATTAATAGCAAAAATAGTAAACATCTTTTCTTTTGTTAACTGACACTGTTAACTTCATGAATAAGTTCAATATAAAGCTTGAAATTATTGGCAAAGAAACCAATTTAGTAGGCTTTATTTATTCAAACTAGAAATTAATTTTATTGTTTGTGAAGGGTGTGGGATTGATAGAACTGAAAATGAAGTTTTCTGTTTATCCAGAGAGAAGCTATAACACAATTGCAGCAATGTAGACTTTCCACTCTGGCCCCACTGTATGTGTAAGAAGATAGTTTAATTGTCTGGATTTAAAAAAACAAACAAACAAACAAACAAAAAAAAACCAAATCAATATTTGGCCTTTCTGCTGAGAAGCTAAATCTGCTGACAAGCCTACATTTTGAAGATATTCTGGCATTTCCACTAGTGTTAGTGGGAATTTGTGGTAAGTACAGTGAAGCACTGAAAAATCCCTTTAGGACTAAGCCCACAAAAACTGAGGTGCTGTGAAATTGCTGCTATGGTTGGAGGAAAATACATCATATGGGATCCCACACTTGGAGATAGGAAAGGCTGCTGTCCTAAGATCAAACAGCAGCCAGGTTGTGTAAGCACATGCACACACACAGACACACAGAGCATACAAATGTGTGCATGCACATCACATATATGCATATATGTACCTGTGTACATGGATACCACAGAGCTCACAGGCCACTTACACACACACAGACAACACCAGTGGTCTCATTCTGCTCCCGTTGTTGTCTGAGTAGGTTGGGAGCTCATTAGTGAGAAATGTAAGTACTGAGAGGTAGCTGTGACCCTGCTCCAGAAGCTGGATCAGCACACAGTCTGCCCAGTAGCTGGCATCTTGATCCCAGTTTGTCCAGTTGCTGAGACCAGGACACGCTCACGTCTGTGACTGCAGCCTCACTCCAGTTTCTGGCCCAGATTGTCACACTCAAACACACTTTGCCACACTTGTTCCTTCACCAATCACCTAAATCTGTCCTTTTCCAGCCTTTGGTTCCACCCTTGAACATCTCATTACAAATACTGGGCAAACCCAAAAAACACTCTTCCCTGGCATCCCATACTGTGTCCCACCCCTTTAGCCTGAAAGGTGATTCAGAGAGAAGCTCCAAGTGACTCATCTTGATGGGTTTCACACCTGGGCAAAGAGGCTGAAGTTCTCCTGACAAAAACCTGGAAGGTGCTTGCTCCTCACAGGCTGTAATTTGTGTTCCCGCCTGCCATGGAATGTCAGCACTCCTCTGGGACTGCAGAGATGGATCAGTGGCTCTCCTGGATGGGCCTGGGATTAGCCCACCCTGGTACTGTTTGAGTTTCCTCCCTGACATTGTCTGTCACTGCCCTCTCGCACGGGTATGCCAACAGGCTGTTAGCACATCATCTAACAGCTGCCAAGCCTGGTTTCCCAGCATTAAAAAAAGCTGAAATCTAGCTGACACGATATTACAGGTGATTTTGGAATGGCTGAGCAGTTAATGGGACTATCAGCTGTATGGCTGATTCAACCAGGAATTGTATACTTTAGGTGAAATCTTAGCAAGTAGCCAGCCACTCTGTGTATACTGGTAACACATCAGTGCCACGGATGCTCCTGGGCCCTGAGGCATGGCATGAGTGATGTGCCCTCACTCCATCAGACACAATGGCTGCCCAAAAATCATATGGGAAGCATGACCAGGGCCTGTGCCATCCTCCCCAGCTGTGCTAGCAAGCATGGACATGAACCTTTCCTGTTACCATTTAATTCAATGTGCCATCCCATTTCCATGCCCAGGAATGTTCCCAGTTGCTGCTTCAATTTACTGGGTTGGATATGACCGTCTTAGATGTCACTGTTTTAATTTACTGGGGTAGATGTAACTGTAGAGCATCTACAACATGACCTGTCTCATTTTCATTTGTTGTAGGAAGGTGTCCCTGGCACAGCAATATGTGGCACTAATAAATGATCTCTTTTTGGTGCTCTTAGGAGACATACTGGAATTGATTGGGCATGAAAACTGAACTCCTTTTTCATTTGCAGAAGTGTGCTTTCTGATTGAAGGGCTGATTCCAGCATGGGCAAGGTAGCAGAAAGAAATTTGCACTGCTGATAGCTATCATAAACAATGTTAATATACAGCTGGGGGATTGCTGGGGAAAGACTATTGGGACACTTACATGTTCACACACTTCCCTTCGCTCTCTGAAGAGGGAGTTTAAATACACCTGCCTCAGTACTTTTGCACCGGGTTCTTAGGATTACACAGTAAATTATTCTGCATGCATTTTGCCCTGTTCATGAAGTATGCTTTTTCTGTTTATCAGTACCTGGAAAAAAAAATAGTTTTAGAAGGAAAGAGATATCTCTTTCTTTTGTGAGAAAGAGATATCTGTATAGAGGAGTCAGGATAAATGATGTATTTTTTTATTAGATTGAAAAGTGCCACAAATTTGTGATTTTTGTTATTTGCCATCTTTAGTTTGGACTCGTCCTTCTAATATGAGAAAATAGAGAAATTCTAAAACCGATCTGATGTGGAATAAACCACATCTAGGGTGAATTTCCATCTGCAAAATTTTCTCATTTATCTTGATTTTTCTGCAGTCATATTTACACTGCATTTGCCTAGAAAACAAAAACGTGTGCTGTTGAAACTGTTGCATTACTCACACGCCTGAGTTCAACGGGTTTGAAAATGAGAGTAAAGATGGTGCTGGGACACTGTCTCGCTCTAGAGAGGAATTTCTTCCATTTACAAGTAAAAAGGTACTTTTCCCAACCTTTTACTCCAAAAGCAATTTTGAATCTCCAGGTCAAGCACTTTAATACATCAGACAGCTTCTGCTCTCTGATGTTAGGTTACACTTGTTGCATTTCATTATCATCTGTTCAGCCCTAATTACACATAGACAAACTCATTCACTTGACCTTGTTGACCCTGCCATTAGAACTTTAATTAACTCTTGTGACCATGATTCATGGTCCAGAACAGAATGCTAGTCACTTTATCACAACTAGATTGGTAAATGGGGCTAAAGTATATTTTCAATGAATTGAGCATTTGTCTGTGATCACTGAATAGGAGGTTGAGTACAGATGCATACAGTAACCCAATGAAACATCCATGTATATTTATATTTTTGATGACTACAGTGTAAGAAGACATATCATTAAGCTCTGAAACATTATAAATGTTGTCATCTAAAGAATTTTCTCTCAGTTTCAGGGCTCCTCTGACATTAAATCCAGCTGATGTTTGTCAGAAAACAAACAAACAAAATTGTATTTATGACATCTCCAAAATGCATGTCAACAGCTCTTTAGTACAACTCCAGTTTAATAGAATTCATTATTAAATGGTTTTCTGCTTGAAAATAGCTAATGACATCCTAATATGAATTTCAGCAGCCTAAAATCTTCCCTAAATCAAATTTTTTACACCACATTGCTCAAGTTTCCAGCATTTGGAATTCCCCTGCCAATTCAGGATACTCTAAAACTGGAGGACCTGTGTTCATAGCTGACCTTTTGTCACTCTTTGGTTCCTGTCACTCACTGAGGCTAGGTACTGCTAGCTATTGGCATGCTTTCTAGACAGACTGACATCAGCTGGTTCTTAAGTATTAAATCTCCATCCTTATGGAACAGAATTTAGACATGCAGGACTCGTATCTTTTTACTAGCTTAAGATCAGGTCTAGGAACATCGTATTCTGACACCAGTTTTAATGTTTTTTTAAAGTTTCTTATTAAATTTATGGAAATCTTTGTGCAGAAAGAAGGGCAGAAGTCTTTGTCACTTTGAGCTTGATGCAATTAGAAAAGGATAATAGCATTTTTCTATGTCAGGTACATTTCCTATGTGAAAATACATATGGTTCTAATAGTCGAGGAATAGTATAGTAACAAAGGTCATTTAAGTACAAGCAGATAAATGTCCAGTCACTTTTAAGAACAACGGAATTAACATTAAAAGTGGGGAAAATAAACCACTCATATAAATGCATAAGTATTACCAGGCCACCCACCACCAAAAAGTACATCTTTTTTGCATTTCCTGAGCAGACTCTGGTAGCTGCTTTGGGTTTGGAGATACGGCATTTGATCTCTAGCTGTGACTAGTCTTTCTATTAGTAACTCATAACCTTAATACAAACAGTCTGACTTGGCCATGTCATTGCTTTTTCCACATAAGCAGCTGCAGCTCCAGTCACTGAGACTACTCAGGTAGGGCCAGTTAGACTGTGTGAAAATTTTCAGCAACAGCATTTTTTTAATCCCAGAGAGAGACTTACAGGAGCAGGAGATGGGTGAATTCGAAGGTGTCTAATCATCAGTATGTTGTTTCATCTCCTTTTATATAAAATGCTACAGGTGATCTATACCCAGTCACACTGTGCAGAAAGTATTAGCACAATTGGAAATGTTTTTGTTAGACAACTTGAGTCAGGACATTTTTCCCGTCTGAATGTACAATTCTAGGTATATATGCGGTTACCCTCTGAGGCTTCAAAAGAGTTTTTACCTGAAAATGTGTGTTTTCATTAAATTCCGTTGATTTAACACATCCTGCTATTTAAAATAATCACATGCCTGTTTAAATTGCTGTCTGTTCAAAATAGTTGCCACTAGATGGCAAACTGATTGTGTGCAGCCTTCCACACAAAGGGAACGTCTCTGCTGTGTGCTAGGTGACCAGGTGAACGTATTGCATCCAATTTATCCTGCCCTGATTCCGTTGAAACCAGTGGAATTACACCAGAGAAACAGATGGCTCTTTAACCTTAGGTACTGAAATCGCCTACAGTAAGTAAATATCATATTTGTTTCTGTTTGCTTGTTTAAATCAAGTCTGTTGTACTAAACCTTTTAACTTCACATCACACAGGAAAAATGCCAGAGTCCAGGCCCATCATTTAGTGTCAGGTACCAGGTATGTTCCATGGGACTCAAGAGATAGTGAGTGGCACATGCCAACAGAGACAAAAGAGACTTGAAAACCAAAATCCCTTTTCATATGTGCCCAGCTGTACAGGACCCGTGTGAATGCTCACATTTTACATCTTGCCCAATCCTTCATATGCCACAGATCTCTGATTTGGAGAGTTTTGCATCCATCAGTTCACACAGAGCCTCAGCTAGGGGCAGGACCTCTTATGATGTTATCCTTTCCTTTTCCCTTATAATTTTGCAATAGTGGATGGCTTTTCTAAGCAGCTGCTGCATATTTCCATACACAAGTGCTATTTGTGGTCACTTATAAAAACTCATTAACACATTAACATACTCAAGATCTTGTTTATATCCATTTCACACCAGTGACACTTCACTGTTGCTATCATAATGCAAGGAAATATTTTGTGATCTTCCATTACAGACAATTGGCACAGGCCTTGTGTCTGTTAGTACACTTCTCTCTTGTGCATTGGTCTGACATCAACTGTCAGAGACAGAGATCCCCTTAAAAGCAGGAGTTAGACAAATACTATCTTGCTTGCCTATTTTACTTTCCTAAAATTTAGATATATATATATATATATATTTATAAAAGTGTATCTAAATATTATGTTCTTGCAATGCCATTAACTGATCTTGGTATCCCTTCTTGGTAAGTTTTTATTTGAAATCTGAGTTTTCACGCATTATTTTGTGAATTAACTTATTTGAGATTTAACGGTTCTTAAGAACAAAGGATCAACAGCTGTACTATCATTTTCTTAAGGAAATAGGCTGGCAGTTCTGACTTGGGATATTTTTTAAATGCTAGTGTACTGGTGCCATAATATCAAAAAATAAAATTTGGGTTCTAATTTAATTTCTATTGGTGTGGCAAACTGGTAGTTTTAAAAAATATGCAGAGGCTTTAGGACACGTCAGAACCTCAAGCAAGATTCATTCTAAAAAGATCTGCATTAATCCAGTTCCTGAGAAAAAGTGTAGTGGTTCCACTGGGCTGATGGAATAGGTGTGCAGTTCCCTCTGGTTTTGCTAGGTCTGTGTCCAGTGAAGTGATGTTTATTGCCACCCTCCACAGGCCTCAGGGATATTGTAGGCATCGCCCTTGGCATGCCTGTTAAATTTCAACTGTGCAGTAAAGCATTCATTGCAATGGGATCTCTTGCACGGAGCCATTAGTTATTCACCAGAAGACTCAGCACGGCATTTTTCTGCCTCATGAACAATTAGCAGTGTGTAAGCAAGCTATCCCGAATTTCTTGACAGTCCTCTAAGTACCAGAGATCAACCACACTGGGATATGGGACCTCAGGCAGAACAAATTCATGCTTTGAGGCTGTGTGCAGGATCTCCACTCTTCTTGTCCTCCATAATGTGTCCCCTCATATATGCAGATTTTACCAGACTTGGAGGTGGAAAAGAGTAACCACCACATTAAAATTGCCCAACACTACAGAGGACTTTTTCTTCCTGTGTTGTGTAAAGTGTGGTTCATCTTCTGAGGCCACATCACCTATTGGGCTCTCAGATCTTGCCACAGCCTTGGGCACAAGCATTACCTTCCGTGTCCTGTCTTCTGACCGTGGCCAACAAATCTCGTACTCTTTGGGCACTGCAACCTTATTCATCTAGCTTAATAGCTTAATTTTGAACATAATCCAGTAACAGGTCTGGCTTAAACCTAATTGTACCCTACAGGAGCTAAAACTACAGGGTCTAATGGCTCCTTCTGGCTGTAGGCTGCGAAAACAAAAGATCATACCTGCTGGAACTTGCAACGTCACCTTATTGCAATGCCAAAAACAATGTTTTCAGAGGTTTGAGCCAAAATGCCAGACCATTGACCTGAATATACAGTAATGAGTTTTTCCCTTGCAAATGAACTATTCTTGAAAATTTAGCCCCTTCATAGGCTTTTCTTTCATGTACAAGGTAAGGGAATCCAGTTCTTACATTAAGTCATCCCTTTTATGGTTTGAAGGGGCTCTTTTAAATAAAATTAAATGAATGTTTAAAAATATATTTAGTGTCTCAGATTTTTTTTTAATTTCATTAACTTGTTTTCAGTACAAGACATTGTCTTTCTCAAAGGAAAATTGCTTAAACTCTTGCAGTATTTCAGACCTGTAATCCAAATGCTGTGGCATTCTCACAGCCTAGAAGGCTGAAGACATTTTTCTGTAACAGATTGTTAACTTTTCCAATGAAAAGGGAAATATTTTTTGAGATTGTAAGCATACATCCTCATACACTTTTAAAATAAAAAAAAATTCCTTGTTTTTGAGTGACCTTTTTAGAAGGGGAAGGATTGTCTCTTTTATGCTAACAGTTGTACTAAGAAACAGAGCGAGGTCTCAGGAGTTTTCTTATTTCTTGCTTAAACTTTCTCTGTGGAATTTAGGAGGCCTTAGATTTCCTATGCATCTCCCATCAGTCTACAGTTACGTGGGAGAATAATATTTCCTGTAGTATGAAGTTTTTTGGATGTTTGGGTCAGAGGAAGGTGATATGAGACCTGTTAATGCAAGGTGCCACATTGCATATGTCCACAATGGGAAAAAAAAAAAAAGAAAAAGGAGAACAAAATTAGACAGACTTTAGCAAATGACGGGTTCTAGGTTAAGTTTCCACCATTTAATACTCTGAGTATTACTTCTAAATTCTTCTGTGCTATCTGCAGTTCTGATGCACCTAGTGAATTTCGTTTTTGTTTTGCTTTTTTTTGGTGTGTGTGTGTATGTGCATGTATGTGTTTGTTTTTTCTAACTGCAGCATCATGAGCTGTAAACATCACTTCAGGATTAGGGGTGCCCTGACTTTGATTTCATCTGGTCTGGGCACGCTTATGTTTTCCCTCATGTAACCCTTTGCCTTCAGTCCTCTAGCCTGAGAATTTGCACTGCAAACTGTTGTGCTGTTAGGCACTCATCTGAGTGTGCAATACCTGAGTCACTAAAAGATATAAAAGGCTCTTCTGAGTTTCATCCTCCCATGCTACTACAAAAAATATTCCTTTTCTAACCCACGTTTTTGGCTCTGTATCTTCCTACATTATCTGTCATTTAATGAACTCTGCTTGGGTATGAAAGAATAACTGTCTGTGTTTCTCGAGTTTGAAAATAAAATGAATACAATGCTTCAAACTAATGTTCTATTGAAATTAATTTGTCTACATGACAATTAATTTGTCTACTGTAACTCCAACTGTACTCTGGTTTCTGTCCAAAAGTAGAGGTTCTATTTTAGTTACAAAGCTTAACCACATAGGTTTTTATTCAGTAAATCCAAGATATACTGATTTTCTCATTCCAAAACTGTTTATTTTTTTCTCCTTATGTATTTAATTCAAGACACAGTTGACCCTTTGAGATGAATCACAAGCTAATTAAAAGAGTGCCAAAAGCCCTGTAGGACTGAACTAGATGTTCAAGTTGAAGCAAACAAATCCATGTAGTTTTGAACAAATAAGAGAGTTGTTTATTGAAATATTCAGCTTGAAATATCTTGGAATACACAAATTAAATTATGTTTCTCTATTTGAAGGATTGTCTGGACCTGAAGAACAGTTTGAGGTGAGAAGCATTAACTGCCATAGAATGGGAAAGCCAAAACTTAAACTCAAAACTATTCTGTAATATCCAATGTCCAATGTGCCAAGGACACACTTTCTCAATCCATTATGTCTGAAGCATTATTCTAGTAGAATTCAGCTATGACTAGCCCACAGTATTTGAAACTAGTTCTCAGATCTTTGGGTGGCTCTCTGAAAATGAACAATTAGTGACCATCTGGAAATTACTTGTTTAGTATTATATGAAAACTGTCAGAGGCAAAGAAAGAACCTAATTTTCAGCATCTCCACGCAGGTGGCTTTCCTTCTAGCAATCCACTGCTTAATGCATTTCACACCTTCTGACTGCCAGAGTCAATGAAGCAGGAGCTTTGTAACCTTCAATATATAACCTTGTGGAAACCCAGAGGAGATTTCTTATAATGGGGTTCCCTGAGTAAGGCTGGGTTTCTGTAGAAGAAATAGTCTATCATCATGCCATAAGAGCATGTCATTATGCTTGTGCCCAAGGGTTCAAATTAAAGTTTCAAAAGCAGTGTCAATGCCCACATTTCTTATGTGTTAAAAGTTTACATTTAACCTTGCATTGCAGCTTTAAAATGCTGTTTTGTTTTATCTGAATCTTATTCTCTGTGCCTTTTGCAATGCTGTCTTCTTACCTCCCCAATTAGTTCAACTTAACCATTGACCAACTTCCAAACCACAGGTTAGCCCTCTTGCACTATTTAATCCCTGGTAGAACTGGTGTTAATTTTTGACCTCTTCCCTTGAAACCTTCACCTAATTCTCTTCATACATTTGTCCTGGTCCTTTGTGCAGCTAACTTCATTTCCCTTCCTTTGTGCACCACCGTTGTTTGTCATCCTCTAAACCTCATCTTCCACACAAGCTCCCAGTCCCAGTCTCCTGCATATATACTTGGCAATTCATGGTCCCACCCTCTCTCTCATCACACTCCTTCCATTTCTTTCTCCACACACATAAACACTAACTACTAAATTTCACTTTTGTCTACACTGCATTCAAATTAATTTGTTTTCTCCTCTGTACCTTGTCAACAAAAAGGTCCCTGAGAGGCACACATTCTTGTGGAGCTTGGCTGTAATCATAGAAAGAATCAAGTCACTGCAGCCTTGAGTGGGTCTATAGCAGACAGACTTCCCAGAATTTTCAGCTAAATATCTAGCTAGTATTTTCTGAACACTTGCATAATGAAATTTTTCAAACGTGAATAGATTTAAAGCGGAGCAGCATGAATAATTCTCTAGCATAAAGCCCTCTATTCCTGTCAAATTTAATATTTTTACCTCAATAACTGGATAGAGTAAAACCTTAAATGTAAAAACCCAGAACATTTTCAACATAGGCAACACGACACACTTTTTGTCTACCCCTGTCCTCATAAAAGCTTCCATTATTATATCTGTAAATTGAGAAACAAACAAGAAAATAATAAAGCTAAGAAAAAGCACCTAGTAAGACATTTTTCAGTCCAAAACTCATTTGATAAAGTAACTCTAAGAGCTGTTTTGGAGTGAAAAATGTTGGGACATCTTCACTACAAACTGTGCTATCTGATTTAGTAATACTATATACAGTTGAAAGCATGGTGTATTAATTGTCTCCAGGGGAATAACTTCCAAGGTGCCTCAAAGCAACTTCAAGGTTTTGTGTTTAAAAAGATGAATAATATTAAAACAAAAATGTATGCCTAAAAAGTGCCTTCCAATTAGCTTTTTACCATCCTCACAGAATTACTCAAGGCTAAGGCCCACCTTTCCAGCAGTTTGCAACAATTACAGTGTTTATGCTATATAAGAAAACTGTTACATATTTTGACATATATAATACTTATATGCATAATAATGATGAAGTCATACTCTTACCTTTTTCAATTTAGGCTGCTCCTCACTCACCTAAATCCAGGTTTCTTACTAGCTATTCCACACAGGTCAAAGTGGACTTTTTTTTCATTCAACTTCTATTCACAGGAATGAACAATTATCATATTGAAAAAGCGAAATGTTTTCTCACCTTGAAGATCAGAACTGCTGATTTTTAAGCTACTTGACAAGATTCAGTATGACTTTTATTTTTTACCTTAAGATATCTGAATGATATAATCTAAATTTTCAAACAATCTAATCACTTGCCATCCAGTGGATGTCACCACAAAATGTCCCTTGTGACTCCTTTGATGTATTTTCCTATCACAGCAGTGAAGAGCTGACTGGAAGAACTCACTGCTCAGACTCTGCTGAGTCCAAGAGCACCTATACTTCCTGCATTGGATCTGTGGGTATTAAGACTTTACTCTTTTTTTTTTTGCTTGTAAAAGATCAGGTGATTCATATCATATCCTCACAGTCACGGCAGCATGTGTTTGGACTGCCAGAGGGACATGGGAGATGTTCAGTTCTGTCAGGAAGTTCTGATTCCTGCCAATCGGTTTATCAAAAACTACTTTGGTATTTGCTTGCTGGGAATAGTTACTAAGCAGATGAACTGCAGGGAAAATCTGGGTTCAGGAGTCAAAAAGGGAGATCTTAGAACAAGATACTTATTTAGCCATGCCCAATGAGCTATCTGTGGCCCACAGCGGCTTTTATACATGAATGATAGAGACATTTTAAATTTGCCATCTGAGTCCTCAGGATCTCTTCAGTTACATGTGATTGGAGTGACTAGGGTGGATGAGTGGGGACGGGAGCGTTACTGGAGCTGGGGAAATCTCCCAGCTGTGCATTCCTGACCTGGGTAAAATTCAGCTGCTCTCTCACAAGCTCCACAGTTGTGCAAAGTCTCTGCAAGTTGCCTGGGCTGACATTATGCTGCATCACACTGGGTGAGCTTTAAGGGATGACCAACAAAGGAACATTTGAGCTGACATGGAGCCACAGAACACTTGGAAGTTGAGAACAGATATAGCCAAGGAAATTAAACTTTTGTTATGTGATCTGCAACTTAATACCCCTGCTGTTAAATGGCCATCCTTACATTAAAAAAAATTGTGAACATCTATTGATATTTTTATTCAGATTTGAGAAATTGATTTATTCCTTTCTGCAATTTGAAAAGTATGTTTTAAACTAGATTTCCTATGTTTTCCAGTTGCCAGGTATGGGATTAATTGCAGGTAAATTTTAAATCAGTGCAGTGAATGGTATGACTTGGTAAGGTGAATCTGTCATCAGGATTCTTACTTTGCTTATAGGTCAGTTTTTGAAATGTTTCCTTTTAGAAAGTTGTTGTTTAAGGTTGCACAATGCTATTGATAGGAAGTCTAATAGGAAAGATCTGTGTAAGATCAGATGAATCTCTATTGCTTGCTGGGGTCTGTAGAGAGGGCTATGCTCAACAATTTTGTACAAACACCACAGTGACTTTGTTTAATTGCTTCAATTCACATAGCTCTGGTCTCAGAGATTGGTCTTTCCTGATGCCAAGTCACTGAGTGGATTTAGAAGTGCATTTTATCTTCTGAATTTTATTTTAATTGTAAATACTTATATAAAACCCACACTATTGCAATCTCACACAGATACATAGAGAATAAGGCACATTGTTTGAGGGATTAGTGCCCTACTGACTGTAGTGTTGCATTTATTTTAAAACATCAGCATTAACTAAGCACCTTAAATATTGGCATGATTTCCCAATCTATCTGATCTTATATGCTAGTGGGACTAATCACCAGTTGTTATGCAGAATTGATCTGCTAAATATCTCACTGATCTTGAACTACTGCAAATTTCTGATGTAAAATTATTTTTTAATTCAGTCCACTTTGGAACAGAGACAAGAAAAAAATTGTCTGGATGGTTCTTCAATAACCAGTGGAAGATTACCTTGTGGTCTTGGTTAGTTAAAAGAGAACTGGGTTCTACACCATGGAGAATTCTCGGGTTTGGCTCTTATTAACAGTCAGCTGAAATAAGTTTGACTCAATGCATGCTGAAATGAAACTCTCTCAGCTAAGCTCAGGTAACAACTGGAGCCTAAGTTTGCCTCAAGTGGCTACTTTTACATCTGTGTTAATGCAGAGAAGCTAAGCAGTGTAAAAAAAAAACCAGTTTTTGCTCTTTCTATGCTGTACTTGACTGGTTAAATTTATGTGTTATTGGTTAAGCAACCAGGTCTAGGCTGCAGAAACTACACAAACACCCTTCGTATTGTGAACTCTATATTTGAGCTACAAGGAGGCAAATGTAACAGGGTTAGAAATGGTTTTCATTCTAATTCACTCTTTTCAGTGACTCATTACTTAGAGAAGTATTTTAGGCTGAAATTTTCCACACTTGGCTTCCACCAACATTTATTTTTCACCTGTTAGAATATTAGGGAGCAGTTATGAAAGAATAACTGGAAAGAATCGAGAGAACAACTCTGTTATGAAAGAATTCTTGTGACATAAATAAATAAATGCTATAGACAATAAAATTAATGATTTAAAATAGAAATTGGCATGGAAATATTCATTGGCTTGGAGTACATCATGCTCTTACTGTGAAGAAAACTAATTCTGAGTTAACTAAGCATTAAGGATTCGTAAGTTGGCTTTGAGCACCAGTAATGGCAGCTATAGTTAAAGAAAGGTGTTCTTGTACACAGTCTGCTGGTTTAGGAACAGACACTGCTTGATAAAACTAGTCAGTGAGAATTGCAAAGTATTAAATATTCACAATTACCATGCTATGCTTCCATCTCTTAGCTTTGAAGAGAACTACAACTTAAAATATTTGGAATATACCATGTCAGCTTGTGAATTTGCAAGCTCTGCAAGCAAGGGGTGACAACAGCAGTTGTAAATACACATTGGTTTGAATTCCAGCCGAGCACCTACCTTGTCTGCCATGCACATATGCATGTGTCTGTTTCTATAAGCATGTCTTGACATATTAGCTACTACAACAGGAGAAGCAGCATGTGCAGTAAGTTTATATAATGTTTCTTATCCTATTTAAATCTGCAGCTGCTGATTCCCTGATGTGTGCAGAACTGTGCTCAGTAGAGCCTTTCTGATGGGTCATAGCAACCTAAACAAAACTGTACAGCACTGTGGCCTATTCCAGAAATTAAAAAAAAAAAAAATCTTAATTTTGCATAGTATTTTTTGCATGCAGCTTCTTCTCCTCAGATCATGTCATCTTATATCAATCTTCTGATACTAATGCAAATCATGATACTCAGGCCTTCTTGAATACCCATCTTCACTACAGAACAGAACTGCACCAAAAGAGAAACAGTTTGTGTTTTGGCTCACGTGAATGTAAACCAGCATATAAGCCAAATATAACATGGCTTTCCTTATACAAGTCCATTTGTATAGGCGATTTCTGCCTTCAGGAAATTATACAAGAAATAGCATTTTATTATAACATAATCCTGTTGTTATAGATGTGGGTCAGTCTATTTTTATGTGTGCTTATGTAATGCAATTATTTGTCCCCAGCTGAAACTTGGCTTACATTCCATAGAGAAGAACAACCCTACTAGTTACCAAAAGATTAAGTAGTTTAATATAAATAAATAAATAAATAGAGAGTATATACTATTCTTGCTCATTAAGATATATTTAGGTGGTATCTCCTTTTTATTGGATTGATGCTTACAACCATCTCATCCAAAACAGGAGAAGTCAGAAATACTACAAATGGAAAAACATCATCATAATGTAGGAGAGTTTTTGACAAAAATTTCTGAACTGAGAATTGCAATTCTGATATTCACATAGGCTGTAATGTAAGGTGCATATCTGAATTCACTGTACATTTAATAAAAGCAATAAACCTTTCATGTACATGTTTGAGTCCCACTCTAAAGGACATTCTTCACTCCACTGGCTTTCTATAAAGCCTTAGCTCCAAACTCAGCACATAAGTTAGCCATTGATAACAGCTCCAGGTGAGATTTGTGCCTAGCAGTACACTTACACAACACCATCACTGTAATTATTTCTGTAAGGTGAAGAATATGCATGGTGCTTTCAGGATGAACAAATATATGTAGGAAACTGCTACTTACATCCATGCCTCCCTGGATGAGTGGTGAGAGGGCAAGAGACTTTCTCTTTGGAGTCAGAAAGGTCCGTCATCCATTTTTAGCCAATCATCCTAAAGTCTTCTGTGTTTTCTTGGAACTTTTAAATGTTCCCTGAGAGCTCATCAACACCCCCGAATGCAGTATTTGTGCACTGCAAATCTAAAAGTCCTTCACTTTTAACTTCATTTTTCCAGTTTAAATATTTGGAGGTTATGTAAAGAAGGGTAGATATGCTTCCCAGCACAGTACTATAATGATATTAATGATTATACAGTTGATGTTCCCATGCTGCATCATTTTCTTTCTAAAATTTAAGGCACAGAGGATTTCGATTTGCAAGAATTCCCTGGGGGGTAAGAAGCTAGGAGGGCTTGATGTAAAGTGCCACGTGAAGCTTATCTTGGAACATGTGAAAATGAACTAGTTTCAGCAAAAGTATCTTTTCTGAAGTTCAGTTCCTCTTGAATGCTTAAGAGCATGCATCAGTTCTGTTATCAGTGGATATTGAAATCAAATCATGTTGTGGGAAACTGCAAATGTAAACCAACATGAGTTGGTTCTTCCATAAATAGGCATCAGCCTGCACAGACTACTAACGTATACAGTTCTGTGCTCAAAGCAAAAAGAATATCCTGCCTGCTTTGTTGTGGTAGCCAGGAGACCGAGCTCTCCACTGAAACGTGTTTGTCGAACCTTGAATTCTACAGCAAACAGGTACTCCCACCCCTTACTATTGTGTGTAATTATTTTACTAACAATATTAGCTCGCACTTGTCATTATTTTCTAGATAATAAATGAGATTTTGGCAGATTGATTTCCTAGCATGAGGGGTTAGCACATAGCTTAAAAGTCCAGAATAAAAACTCCCTTTTACTGACTGAAGCTACTATTTACATTTACATTTACATATTCACTTACATATATAGATCAATGAGAGCACAATGCCCGCTATGCCAGCATAGGAAATGTATGAGTTGACTCCACAAAGCCTGATGACTCAGGATCATTGGCAATGGAATATAAATTTCTCAGAATCTGAATAGTCCATTCGTTGTCAGTTGCAGAAACAGGCTCCATTAATATTCTCTGTTGCTCATCAAAGAGGGGAATGCTATTGCTGTGTGTCCACACAAGACAACAGCACTGGAAAAATGTTATAAAGGACCCTCTTGTTGTTCTGCGTGGGTTGTTGGACCTAACAACAAACTTTGTATGTTGCTTTAATTGCAGTCACGTTTGGCAGGCCTAGTGGATACTTGTTCTGCAGCAATCCTAATTCTGAATTCTCAGGTAAGGAAAACCTCTTATCAATGTCCAAAATTGCTTTGTTCAATGTTTGCTGCATTTCTCATTTCCTTCTACTGCCTTTAACTGTTGGTATCAGCTTTTTGCATTAACCTCTACAAGGAGAGATCTGTTTACTCAGAGAAAACCTCTGGATTATCCCACATACATCAAGCATGTATTGCCTGATACATGCAATCTGACACCACCAGAATGAAAAAATAAAGAAAAAAAGGGTGTTATCTACTTGTTTGAACACACTAATAGATAAAAAGTTTTGAAAATACAGAAAGAAGAGTCTGCATGCATAGTTTTGAGTCATTTGCTCTTATGTCTAATACAAGCAATATTTGTGATTCTTTCCTCTTCATCTACTGCCGGACCAATTTATATTTTACTAGGAATGTCCACATGTGGCTGTGAGTCACTAAGTCTGACACATGTTGCTCTGAAAACTATTCTATTGCTCTCCAGGGAGAGCAAGTTAGAGCAAGTTCTCACCCTGCCATTGTGTTTTAAGGACCTTGGATGGGACTTCCTCCTCTTTTCCCCATGCTGTCAGGCTTTGCTGTCCAAGCAGACCCACAGGATGAGCTATTTATTCACTTCCAGATATTTTTCAGCAGCAGTTATAGATCTAAAAATTCTACAAACAATTATTAAAATAACCCCTGCTTTTGTCGCCTATTTTGACAGAATTGTTTTCCACCTAAGAAGCGAAGACTGCAACCCTTTCTCATTCAGCTTCTGTTCCCGAGAGTGATGTTTATTCTGTGCTGCCTCATCAACTTGCCTTCTTTGTACATAATAAAAATACAGCCTTAACTCTCAGAGTGACTACTAGCTTTTGGATGACAGGTCTGGAGTATCCAGCCTGAACAGACTGTCCAAAGTAATGCTCTGCTGCAAGGCTGTTATAATCTTATGCACAGCTGGAGTCAAAGCCTTCTACTATGGGAAATGATAATGGCCCTCATATGAAGAGTGTGCACAAATACCTTAGGAAAGAGCATGCATGAATAGAGTTCTCTGCCAAAAAAAGCTGTGTGGTGGTTACCCTCTCACCCACTCACAGCCACCCTATTGCTCATTATTATCCCTTAAAACTACATCTAGGAAACTCCACTTTTAAAGACTGCAAATCTCCTGTTATTTCCAGCTTTGCCTGGCACAGGCTCCCTCCCTTCTTTCCTCTTTCTCTTCTTGACCCACTTACACTGTGCCCCCTTCCATACCACTTCTCCTCTTCTGTGGTGTGTCTCTTTTCCTACTATTCCCTCCTTTCCTCTCCCTCAGGACCTTTATTCTTACCCATTTCATTTGGCCTATCATCCATTGCAGACCACACAATCTCTGCTGTATCTTCATACCTCTTGTCTCTGGGGCCACCTCCTGCTTCCTTCAACTGATTTAAGATCTGCCAGTGCTCCAAGCCCTCCTCTAATGTCCAGCTCACATGTCCAAACTTCTAAATTCAGTCTTCTTCTGCTTCAAGAGTTCTCATCAATATTCCTAATTTGCATTTGACTCACTCTCGCAGATTACTTCTTCTGCTTTTACAGTTCATTATTCTGGTCCAATGCCCCCCAAACTCTCAATATGCAACATGGCTCTGGATTCACTCCCGAACAGACAAACCCATAACTTCCCTATCTGCCTTGGAATTTCTTTAGGATGAAGAACAACTCTGGAAAGCTCTGTAGTCTTGCAACTCTGTGAAAGCAAGACTTTTCAAAGGCTTCATCAATGTCTCCAGAAACAAGCTCTCCCAGGCTGCACCTACACCTACATCCAGGGCACATTGGGCTGAAACCTCTCTGGAAAACACTGCAGTTTCTTTCAAGTACTCCTGTTGCAGTATTCTTCTCAGGAAAAAAAGACTGTTGCCCACCCAAGTCTCCCTCTGGTAGGGAGTTGGGATGCAGTCAGGCAGGCACACAGATCTGAAAACCAGGAAGTATTACTGGCTCCCCAGTTTAGCGTGACATTTGAATCAACTTTGATAATTATTCCAGGATTAGTGGCAAAACCAGCTAATTCTATTGCTAATAAGTCAGTCATTATTTCTTAACATCACTGTGGACATCAAGTTCTCTTGAAGAGAAGACAGGGAGACAGTAATGTTGAGAGGAACTGGAATCACCATGGACTGCAATATGCTTGCTTCAATTGGTAAATGACCACATACACCTTCTCTCTTCATTCCCAACTTCTTAAAGCTTTCAGACTTCCACTTTCCCGTCTTAGAGCTTTACATAACATGTACTTTTTTTTTTTTTCTCAGTGATTGCCCTCAAACCCTCTTTCCTGTCCTCCAGGTTGGGGAAGAATCACATGACAGACTGATGACTGTCACTGGTGAGAAAGGTCATACAATGAGCTGCACAGGTTATTAGAAGTGCGATAAAAAGTCCCATGCAGGCTATTTTTGACTAACAAGGGCATCCTTAAGGCATGTTAATCTGTATCGTAGAATTCAAGATCCCGGAAATGTCAAATTATTTGGTAAAATGTAAATACCGATTCCCTTTTTCTCGGTTTAGGTAAATACTTGCTGAGGAGCCATTAGATCACACAAACCCAATATGCAAACTGAATAGATAATGTACATTACTTTACTCTCACCCCCTTAAATGGTACTCAAGATCTGGATTTTGGAAGCCATGTATATGGATGTTCATGCACATGCTCTTAGAAAAATAATCAGTATTTGGCTACAGCACAAACACCTATTCAACGAGTTACAAGAATACCCAGAGAGAGACCAAAT
Organism: Irena cyanogastra; assembly: GCA_013397155.1. Lineage (NCBI taxonomy): Eukaryota > Metazoa > Chordata > Aves > Passeriformes > Irenidae > Irena > Irena cyanogastra. The sequence continues at coordinate 4,334 of VWZV01008056.1, read as the reverse complement.
TTAGCTACTCCAAAATCTGTCATTAAACATACTGCCAAAATCATATTAAATGCCATACTTACATATAGAAAACAAGTGTTCGAAATTCTCTGCCTTTGGAATACAGATGGAATTCTAGTATTAAATAAAATGGCAACAGAACTAATATTTAAAGAGCATATATGAATGACGTTTAATCTATTTTTACTCAATAAATTTTTATTGACAAAATAATAGGTTTATTATACATCACGAGCTGACACACTATGATTAGGGTAAGGATTGAAGAAGAGACAGAGAACAGAAGGTACCTTTATTAATTTCATATGTCCTTTTATTTTAATCAAAGAGTTATCCGTTTGATCCAAAAAAGTGGCTATATGATCCTTCAAATCCTTGGTTTCAGTTACTACTTCCAATATACATCCTTCAAGGAGCTTTTCCACCTGTGGCATCATTTTCTGTAAGGGGCTACACTCTAACAGTCACACACATGACTATGTTTCCCTTCAAGATTTTCAGAGGAAAGGGACAAAGTCTTTCTAGCACAAATAAAATAATGGCAGATAACTAGTTCAGTTGTACTCTTAGAAAGGTATTTTCTTAATAGGGTATGTTATACCATCCCCCAAAACATATATATCATCTGGTGAATAATCAGTATAGGTCAAGCATCCTAAAGAGTTTGAAAGAACACCAAATTGCACCATTCTTTGAGTATCCTCTGCAGAGCCCAGCTAATTTAAATGCTACAATAGAATAATCTAGTTCTTTGGCAACTGTCTGACTTAAAACATTTCAACAACATTGAACATTGGGAAATAATTTTCAAAAAAGCGCTGAATGACATCAGTTACAGTTTATTCTTTGTTTCTAACACATAAATTTCCTCAAGTAAGGGTTCACTGGTGGAAAGCAGGAATTTTCTCATTCTTTACTATTTTTTGCATCTGTGTTTTAGAAGAGTTAAAATGTATGTTATCACTAATTATTACAATTAGGCTAATACTGTTTTCTGTAATTAGTTTCTAATGAACATATGTTTATTGATGAAAACTGCAGCCTATATGCAATGCCATTTTGAGCTGAAAGGGTGTGAGAAGTCTCATCACTGCTCATAATAAAACAACTATAATGTATTTTGCTTAGGCACCAATCCTGCAAATACTTAATTATGAACCCCTTTTTACCGCTGTAGAAAAAAAAATCATTTAAATAGACAGAAACTGTCAAGATAGTACGGTAAAAACCTGATTGTCTGAACTGTTTGAGCATGGGCATAGTTTAAGGGAGCAGAGTTGTCAAGCTTGGTTCTTAAATATTTTAACACACATTCTGCTGTAAATACTCTACTGAACAGAAGCTGAGGCTAGGAAGTCTTGTCAGAGATGGAGCATCTCTATCCCATGTCCAGTGCAATGCCGTCTCCATCATGGGGATCACAGGGTAATACAGTATGCATCCATAATACCTAAAAGATTGTACTTAGTCTTGTCATTTGTATTTGTTTCTATTGATATTCAACTGATACTTATCACTGGCTGCCTATTAGTATTTATCATTATTTCTGTTCTAGTAATTTGGGCCTAAGTTGCAAGTGCAATTGTAGAAGGGAGCATATAAAAAAGCAAGACAAAGCTTGGTCATTGATCATTACTGGGATTAACTGAAGACGTATTGAGACTTTTGAATTATTTTAAGAGATATATAATAATATGCCAAACTACCAAAAACTCAGAATTTACTTTGTTAGTTTTTGCCTTTAGGACAGAATGACTTTAGGGAGATGCTGTGCGGTCTAAAAAAAAATTAAGATTAGTATAATTAAGATTGTGTTCTGTGTTGTTTCATACATTGCCTCAAAGTGCATATATATACATATATATATGTATATACAGTTTTAAAAGTATCATATTTACATCTGATTACAATCCTCCATCCTCCCTCTCTCCCAGTACACTTAGGCCTCATACAGGTCTATGTTCTGTAATGTTCTTTTGCTAACAGATCTCCTTGCAGGTGAAGTCCATCCTGGGCATTCCCATGAAATAACAAGGGCCTTCAGTTTTCACTGTTTTCTGGACCAGGGACAGAAAATAAATGAAGATGATATTTGTCTTTAGGAATACAGGGTACCGATGGAGAGTGTTCAAGCAGGTGGCACATCTGAGACTAGCTTTATTTTATGAGCTGGCTAGGTTGTAAGCGAGACGAGGCCCATCACAAGGAAAGTGTCCATACCAAATGCAGCCCCTATTTCGGGAGCGCAGGAGGAGCCTGGCTCTGCGCTGCCTGGCTTCAGACCATCTCCTCGGGGATCCCCTCGCCGGCCGCGGCGGAGGGCAGCCCCTCTCCCGCAGGACCCGCACTTTCCTTACTGGTGCCCAGCTGTTCTGCCTCTGCCCCAGTCCATTCAGCGCAGAGGATGGGGCCAAGAGCCACAGATAGGCTTTCCCCGGTTCCCTGACGCCCAGCACCCAACCTCAGCAGCACCTGGCGGGACCCCCGAGGACCGGACCTCCCCCTCCCCGAAAAGTGCAAGGCGTTATTTTTGAAAGCGCCCAAAATAGCGCGCGACTGCTGCACAAGTCTCCTTATTATTCCTCCAGCGTCGGCAGTAAATGAGGGGGAGGATGCACCTCCGCCGGAGCCCTTGTCGGCAGCCGCGTTGTCGGTGAGGGCGATGCCCGCCGCCGGTGCCGGCTGCCGGGTGCCGGCTGCGGGCGGCCGGGGCGCAGCGCAGCGCAGGCGAGGGAGGAAGAGGAGCCGCGGCGGCGGCGGCGGCGGCAGTTTCCCCTTTCCCCAGCCCTGGCTCCGCGGGCGCATGCTCACTGTGCCCGCAGCCCTGGACCATATTTGTCAGGACTACTCGAGAGACGGAGAAAGAGAGAATTTGGGGGGGTAAGGAGCGGCGGGTTCCGATCTGATCCGCAAGCCGTTTAGGGAGCTGCGATGGCAAAGGCTGGTGACGGGTTTTAATTTTCCCCCTAGGTGAGGATGAAAGTTAGAGAGAGCGCGAGAGATAAAGGGAGAGACGCACCTCCTCTCCCTCCCTTACGAAACGTATCTGGGGAAGGGGAGGGGGGCTTCTCCCCGACCACCTCGAGCAGAAAGGATGGAAAGTAATGCCGGGTAAAGTGGGCAAGTGACTCGCAAGTGGCTGGGGAGCGGCCGGGGCACCGGGGATCTCACTAAATCATAAGTGTACGAGTGTGAAAGAGGAACAAAAGAAAGAGAGAGGTGCCTGGTATTTCTTTTTCTCTTCCCAAACACATGAAGGGAGTACATGTATATATATATGCGCTGTATATTTATATACATACACTGGCACGCACGCACGTATGTGTATGTACATATATATATACACGGGGGAGGGAGCTGTGGAAATGTGCTTGGGGGGGCCTTTTTTTTGGG